>JANIJI010000006.1:11802500-12097500 GCA_024500535.1 Leptonema lineaticorne | reverse complement strand
CGTTTTGCGAATCGGTTGTGTTCGATTTTTTTTTATTTTGCTTATTTGTATGTTTATTAATATATTAAGTGTAAGTCGAAATTTGTATTGATGGATTTAAAAATATAAATATTTATATAATATAAAATATGACTCAAAAAAATATGTAATTTAATAGTAATAAAAGAAAGCAAATCGTTTATAGATGTAATTTTTTTTAACTAAAAATATATGAGATTAGATAAATATTAAATAATTCTTATATAAAATAATTAACTTTATATATTTATACAATGTATTTTGAGCGATATTAGTTAAATTTTTTATTTTTCATTTGATTAATTAATTCAAAAATATATTTTAAAAAAATACAAATTGTTTTTAATCTATTAAATAATGAATTTTATATTATTCTTTGTATTGTAAAAAAAAATATATAAATAATAAATTAGAATTGAAGTAAATATTTTCTGTATACTAAAATTTGAGAAAAATTATAAAAATTATATTTATTTAATTTTTTTTAAATTACTGAATATTGAAAAATCAAAATTTAATAAATTGAAAAATATCGCCTTCGAAATATCAGTTTAATTTAAAACGAATATTTATAGTAATTATAATATTTTTTACGGTACACTATTTTAATATTATATATATATATATGTAGTAAAAATAATTAAAAATTTTATTATTATAAATATTTCGTCTTCAAAAATCATTGATATTCGTTTTTAAAACAGTGAAAGCATTATTAAAAAATATTGCAAAATCAATTCTGTGTCATTTCTTCATATGAATTCTGATCGAAAAATGCAATGCAAGAAAAAAAATCAAATCTCAAAATCCAATCATGACTCTCATATATGAATGTAATCGATTAAAAAATATATATATTAAAAAAATGACTATTAAAATTTTAATATCGTTATTAATAAATATTCCATATATCATACATATAACAATTTCTTTTGACGTTTACTAAGCCGAATCTTCATTAAAATCATATATCAAAAAATAAATACCGAGTGAAATTTCATGTAGATACGTTGAAAAAAAAATATCTTCATATTAATATTAATATTACATTAATATTTTTTTTTGATAATTTCTTTAGTAATTAGAAATGTAATTTATATTTTCGAATTGAAACCCTTCGCGCGAATCACAAGCGTTACTAATTTATTTATGTTTTTAATATATTATTCTTTGTTGCGGTCAATGAAAAAAGTTAATTACTTATATATATATATATATATATATATATATATATATATATTATAATTTGATTTTTAATATAATTACAAATTTTTCGAATGTGTGTACAAATTTTTAATATAATAAATTAATATGTAACAAGCGTCTGTTACGGTTAACGATCGCTAATTCTTTAACTGCTATTATACGTTGCAACTTTATAAACAATAATACGAAAACAGTGGCGTCACTAGGAGTAGCGTAATATTGTACGCGGCTCTTCATCGTGTGTAATGTAATTTTTTTTTCTCGCTGTAAATACAGTTATGATTAATAATTCCGAAGCGGCATTGTAATTAATTCGTGATGATTTAATTATATTTGTTTTATTTGCGGTATTAGACAATGTGTAATTTTCTAGAATTATCCATTCATATATGGCATATTTTAATATTAATCGATGATTATAATGAAATTATTTTATTACTTCTTAGTAATATATTTTTTCTACTAAAAAATATCGATTTTATTCTATTACTAACAATTATAATTCTGTATTCTGGATGGAAATATAATAAATATTTAATTTTATATTATAAAACAAATTAAACCTTATGAATTTAGTAATCAAGAAAGTAATTATTTTTTTTATAGACGACAAAATTTTATTTGTTACCATTAATTATACATAGACAAATAGATTTTTAATATTAATTCAAGAATTTTATATAATATAATATAGCTTTTTATAAAAATTTTAAATTATGATACGTATATTGCATTTTTTTTTTTTGCTAATTTGACCTAAATCAATAATTCTAAAGATCATGATTGAATAATCGCAGTGAATGCTTGCATTCATCGATCGACTTTATAAACGTGATTTACAAAAAAAAAACTATACTAAACTTGACCCAATCGAAAAAAATTGCATTATACATATACATATATATATATATAATAATAAACGACAAAATCGTGTCTGACATTTGAATAATACAAAATCAAGAGCATCGCGATATTGAAATTCCGAATTGTTCAGAATATATATTATAATAATAAAAGCGGCGAATTTTTATTATTATTATTATTATTTTTGCATCGCTGTCAACGAGGCGTTATTCCGTCGTACAACGATATTCGTGTTGTCGGTTTTGACGAGATATCTCGCCAACAACGGACCACTATGATGATGAACGATGATGATGGCGTGATGACCAGATCACGTAATTGCCGTGACTGTTAGGGTTCGAGCACGCGCTCTCGACCATGCTTTATGCATTTTAACAAGATATATATATATATATATATATATATATATATATATATATATATATATATATATTTATATATATATAAGGCTCGTGTCCATTCAGTTGAACCATATGCTCTCATGATCAACGACCTGAGCCTTCTATATATATATATATATATATATATATATATATATATATTAATAATACACAAATACCGTTTCTTATTAACACTGCCTATTATTAATAATATTTTAATATAAAAATAATAAAAAAATCAATAACAAAATGATTATTTTACATCTGAAATATGTATATATCTCAATTCGTAAATTATTATACATATAGATTAATAGTGTTGTATATATATATATATATATATATATATATATATATATATATTTATATATATATATATATATATATATATATATATATATATATATATATATTAATAATCAATTTTATATTAGAACTATTGCATTATATTTGTAAATATAATAATTAAAGTTCATGTAAAAAAAATCATTATAATTTGTTAATTTTTTATCATATAAACAATATATTATGAATATAATAAGTGAATTTATTATAATATAAAAATTTCATACAATTTTTATTGATAAAATTATTCTATTAGATTCGAAATATTTATAAAATGTTTTCTTTTTCTTAATTATTTTGAAGATCCGTTAAAATATAAAAATTTTGAAAAAAAATGCGCAATATTTTAAATATAATATTATATTAATCGGTTTGGAATTTCTTTTGATGTTTGCGCCGCTAAAATGAAACAACTTTCATTAAAAAATGATCCAATATTTACAAAAAAAAAATCAATTTCACGGAAAAAAAAGCAAACACATCAAAGCGGAGAGGTCACAACATTTTAATGCCGTTTCCGAGTTTAACGACATTTAGTACGCGAATACATTTTTTTTTTTTGATTTTGAAAAAATCGTCAAATATCACAAAAAACAACCCTTTCGTTGCACATTTTTTTTTTATTAACATCAATTTAGATAATTTATTATCTAAATCCAATTACGATCATGTTAAAATTGTATAAATTGTACGTTGAATTTTCGTTTTTTTTTTTAATATAAATAATATACCGGATAAAGCTAACTAATCATGCACATGTAACACTGCCTTAATTATTAACTACGAAAAAAAAAACATTAAAATAATAATGATAGGCAATAAAATAAAATTACTCATCGATCTTAGAAACGATTACTAATTGAAAAAAAATATATATATATATATATTCATTACCGTTAATCACATCCTATCTCGGGAATTAAACATGCTTAATTTACATTCCACTATATAAATCAGTTCAATCCGTAATTCAGTCAATACGAATTATGAGAAAAATAAATATGCATATTTTTTTCATTTTATTATTTTTAGAGAACTTATTGACATTCTCAAAGAGTGCAAATGTTGAACTTTCGAAGGTGGTTGCCTTTTTTTTTCATATATATCTATTATATAAATGTGTGTGTGTGTGTGTGTGTAAAATTTTTCGTATAAAGTTACACGGATATTTGGACTAGAAGTGCTACTTTTCGTGATCTGCTGAGAAAATCGCTCAGTAAACTACGTTTTTCTTTGCTCACTTCTATATAAATAACGAAACGTAACGATAAATCGAAAGTTCGCAGTTGAACGATAAAAATATTTTAAAGTAAAAAATAAAAATTAAAATGGCGCCGAATTAATACTTTAAAAACTACGAGTTTTACTAATAAATTCACTATATAAAAAACATAATTCTATTATTGAGATTGTATTTACGCCGCTTTAAAAATAATATAAATATAATACAATTTGTTAAATGTTTACTATGAATTTTTATAATCGAAAATATATCTCATTAATATTTAAAAAAAAATATATTTATGTGATAATTAAACTGAAATAATATTTAGACGTATTAAAATAAAATATCAATCTGCATAATATATTTTGATTATGCATCGAAAAATTATATATAATAAATATGCATATTTAAAAAAAAAAATTCGAAACATTAAAAATGGATATAAAAAAAATAACGCTTAAAAAGTACCAATAATAAATTTATGATCTTTCTAATCATATAATATATTTTTATCGTTGCTTTTAGAACCGCGATTTATACCCAATAAAATGGATAGATCGTAAATTAGTAGACATCATGTCGAAATATGTTGATCTACTACTGTGGTATTTTTTTTTCTTCTTCTTATTCTTGTAATATCTGCATTGAGCCGGCGCTAGATTATAACGAGAATTCCATACTTTTTTTGAAAAAAATAATAATAAAGAATTATCGGATATAATTGTGTTTTTTTTTTCATAGAGCTTTTAAATCGTGAAGTATGAAAAAAATAATGTATATTGATTCTATTCAACACGATTTCCGTATTTTATAATTTGCAAAAAAAAATACTGATGAATGGTTATTATGTAATTTTTAGCGCGTCGATAATTAAATGAATAGAAAACGCGTCAATTATATAATTATAATTGTATCTTTTTCAGAAATGGAAGATTAATTCAAAATTATTTTTAATTTGTTGCATCCGCTTTTAACTTTTTAACATTTTTTTTTTAATATTAATTAATAAAAATAAATATTTTTTACGACAATTTTTTCAGTTCAAGCTGATTTTTCTTTCATATTTTGTGTAACTGATATAATTTTTGATAATGAAGTAATGTTTTTTCTAAATTTATAATGAAGATACAATAGCAATGAACATATATTTTTATACTATAAAATTTTATCTGAAAATAGATGAAATTTATTATTAAATATTATAACGATTTTAATATCACCCTATGAAATTGATATACGAGAACTTTTTACCGGTAAAAATATGGGAATACCGGTATGCGTATTAATAATGATATAATCTCTAGCATTGTCTTTTACATTACTATTATTATTATTATTATTATCAATCGTCTACTTTCTACTAGACAAGTATGTGGGTTATCATTGTTACTGGAAAAATCGCAAATAATCGCCTCCTCATTAGAATTCCACGTGTGAGATCTTTGAGAAACGCCGTTCTTATGCGAAACTATACAATAAAGTAAACAAAAATATTATTTTATTATTTCATTTATACGTTTGTTTGTTTATTTGCGATTGATTTATGCGTTTTTTATATTCGTTTCGACTGCACATTTATGACCCGATTTAATTACGATTATGTTACGATTATTACCCGGTAATTGTCGTGAGATTTTATTGTAATCGAGATATATATTTATATATATGTGTGTGTGTGTGTTTTTTACGTCGATTTTGTTTGTTTTTACGACGGAATTTGTGTCGATCTGGTTAGTATTATGCATCAATACATAATATACGCAATTTTCACGGAAATTATATATATATATATAATTTTCTTTTAATTTATTTAATCGGAATTTTAAGTACTTTACTAATATTATAAGTGTTTGATGATATCATATTGCTTACATAATTTTTTTTTTATTATTGATTAAAATATGCAGCGTATTTTAATGTTTTATATTCGCATTTCATCGACATTTTGACGAATGATCGATGATTAAAAGACGTTATTTTTGAAAAAAAAACTTTTTTAATTATTTTTTATTTAAGAAATATTAATAATAATTGAAAAATCTAAATATAATTATTATGTTATAATTTTTAAAAAATCTTTTTTTTATCATTATACATATTAATCTAATTTCCATAATAAAAAATATTTTTTTAATAGTACAAATTCAACTTTATATTCTTTAAAAATTACTATATAATATAAGAAGGGCAATTTGATGAATTTAAATTCAAATATTACTAATGTAAAATTTCATTAAAAATTTTAAAAACTCATGTAATTCTGAATAATTATAATATTTTTTTTTTTGTATGAAGGATATTTAAATAACAAATATATTACAATAATAATAAAATATATTTATCGACAATTCAGTTCATACTACAACAATTATTTTATTACTTTTTACATTACTTTTACGTGAAAATTTCTTCAATATTTTTCTTAATAAAACCACTATTATTTATTTAAAAAATATATAATTTAACACTGATAATAAAAAATATCATTCAAAAACTAGTGATTATAAATATAATATATTTTTATATATATATGAAAAATAACGGCGTATTACCGCCATTTTGTATGAAACGTTTTCACATATCGAAAATTATATTATTATTGACGAATACACCGAACAAAATATCATACATTATTATTGTATATTTCGAGGACATTGCAATCGTAATAATGCAGAATAATTACAAGACGCAAGTTGGCCATTTGTACCAGTGATTCTCAAATGCGTTTCGCGTTCAATATCACGTCTTATGTTGGCCGTATCTGTCATACATTTTACAACGTCGTTTACAGAAGGAAAAAAAAGACATGCTAATATATATATATATATATATATATATATATATATATATATATATCGTTGACAATGTTGTAAAGCGACGGCCAATTTGTCACCAAACACATTTTTACACGTAAAAAATAAAAACACGACGCACTGTAATGTCAAATTTTTCTTTTTATAAAAAAAAATAAAAATAAAAATGTCGACCATAATCGATTATCTAAAGATCGAACCGATGGATATTTTGGAAAACATTATCATCACGAATATTTCACGGAAAATTTGTCGTATTTTCCCAGTCGATGTATGTAAACAGTGACACTCGAATGTTTTTCATCGATTTTTATAATATACAAATATAATATATATATATATATATATTTATAATACTCGGTTTTTATTTTTTATTTTATTTTTTTTTTTGATGCGTAAATATTATTTTTACAAGAATTCCACGGCACCGAATGACTGCAGTCGGACAACGCTTGTTGTAAACACTTTATTTATTTATTTATATTTTCGACGATCGAAACGAACGTATAGATTTTTTTTTATATATACATATATATTCGTATATAAATAATTAATAAATCGTAATCGCTCTCTTATTACGTAATCTGATAAACAAAAATAAATGTATATGGAATCAAATTCTAATATATGATGTTTTTCTTATAAAATTGTTAATAAATATAAATATATTGATATATTTAAATAAATTTTTTTACACTTCATTGTAAAAAAAATTAAAACATATTTTTCTATCACAATTAGAATAATATATATATATATATATATATATATATATATATATATATATATATATATATATATATATATATATATATATATATATATATATATTCATAACATTATAATATAAAATATATGCGGAAAAACTGGATACTATATTTTAAATCGTACATTTTATGATTAAATAATAATAATGCTATAATAAAATCGAAACTCATCATTTATCTATCCATTTATATTATATTATTTCAATTACTGTTAAATTAATTCCATTTTTTTTTCAATAATTTAATTATTAGAAATAATATGAAAATGGATTTGAACATTTCTCTTCTTCTAAAAACCGCAAATTTAATATTAACATTTTGATTCGAAATCAAGAAAATTATATATTACATTTAAAAAAAATCTTTAATAAATGATTGAAATATTATATAAATGATTTAAAAAATAATAAATATATACTATGAAGATTTGATTGATGATAAAAAAAAATATTATATTATATATATATAATAATATAGTAAATGAGAAATGTACTAATCATGGAGAAAATTTTTGATTATATATATGCTTATTATCAATAAATAACAAAATAAAATTAGTTATAAATTTTGATTCAATGCTATATTATTATATTATCATTTCACGGATGAATACTCGAGAATCCCTCATAATCGATTATAATAAAAATAAAAGCGACGAACGCGATTATGATATATATATATATATATATATATATATATATATATATATATATATATATATATATTTCATAGATGAAAATTTTTGTAGAAAGTCGTTAACCCATATTTTAACGTTGAATAATCGTGTCAGATCTTTCATTGTTGACTATTGAATCGTGTGAAAAAGCAATGAAATTAAAGACAAATTTACTTTTACTCATATATAGTAATATATAAATACGATTTAAAATATATTGGATATAGTTTATTAAATCGGCCGGCGCTAGATAAGTGTGCGAACTTTAATAACATTTCAGTTATAATTTCTTAAGAATATTTTATTACATATAATATACATGATTTTAATAATTTTAACGCATAAATTATATTATTATCGCCAGTGTATCAACAGACTTAAGGTCGCCGGGTTAACGGCGATCGGTTATTAATGTATATGAAAAAATAAAAATTCGCATCTAAACAATGTATAAGTGTCATTTATTTATTTATTTTTTCACGCGTCAGATAAAATGAAAAAAAATATATATATATATGAAAATTTTCATTGACAGACACAACAATATAATACAATGAAGATGTGTAATCGACGATAAAATCTGAAAGTATTGATAAAAAAAATACTCATTTTTTATTGAACGTCGTTTTTGATTTATTAATATTATTCTGTGAAGTGTATATATATATAAAAAAAAATTATATTATCATTTCATAAAATTTCTCAAAAATTATATATCAGTCATATATATATTTGTAAAAAAATTTTAGAACATATACCATATAAGTAAATCTTCAAAAAAATATTATAGAATCGAGATCAAAAATATTGATACATATTAATTATTTCGTATTAAAGAAAACCTGCACTGAATAAATAAACTTAAAAAATATACTTTAAAGAAATATATATATATATATATATATATATATATATATAGTGGAAAAAAACTTGTTAAAGTTGTACTTACATATTATAAATTTTTCCATTAATAAATAACGAGTTTCACGCAAACATACCAAATAAAGTAAAAATATAAAAAAAATTGGATCGTTATTCTGTAACCCTTCGTGGGTAAAAATATTTTTCGCAATTCGTGATGAGAATTTGTTTAAAAAAAAAATAAGATATTTTATGCGAATCGCGGATTTAATTAATTAGAACTACGATTTTTATTCAATTAAATTTATAAAATAAAAGTTGAATTTTCCTGATAGATTTATAATTTTCATCTAAAATAATAACAAAATTTTTAATTGCATTTCATAGTGTTTAAAAAAAATAACTAATTGATTAACTGAAAAAGTAATCTTTTTTTTCAGCGTTAACAATAGATAAATAATATTGAATTTTCAATACATATTTTTTAATATAATATTTTTTTTTAATTTTATATTAAAACTGTTTATAATAATTCAACATCTGATAAATGAAAATATTTATAAATAAATAAAAAATATACAAAAAAAAAATTATTCAATATATTTTTGATTCGTTATATTTAAAAATAATTATGAAATTTTATTTATTTATTTTTTTGAGTCAGTGTAAAAAATAATTTCTAAAGTAATGATTATGCAGTGAAAAATTAATGAATTTTTTCATCGATTATTTTTTTTTTTAATATATTATATTAATAAAAAAACTGATAAGTAAAATTTAAATATATATATATATATATATATATATATATATATAAACGACTTCTTCAACATTAAAAATCGACTCACCTGAAAAAAGTTAAAAGAAAAATTGCGAACGTTAAACTTTCAGCTGAAAAATCGGATCGTATATCGTCGACATGTCAAGTCACCATTTTATATATTCACTTTTCGATTTTGTATACGCTTTCATTCGATCTTCGAATACTCTATTACGATAATGAAATGTAAAAATAAAAATAAAAATAATGAAAAATGTTTGAGAGACGCCGTTTTCGCGGCGACGTTCGCGAAACCCGTCCGTTTCACGACGCGTCCGAACACTAAATGAGGCTCTATTGCGGTCGAGTTAACACACTTTTCCGACGATAACGCCAACAGCCCCAACCCTGATAAGCTGCGTGCACAGTGAAAGCGGCTACGATAATAATACGTCGCTATCGATGATAGCCGATCTACAAATAGTATCATTTATCCATACACTGTGCAATTTTTGTCATATTTTTCTCTATTATAATATATTATATACATATATAATAAAAAAATAATTTAATAATATTTATTAAATTATCGAAATCCTGAACATCTTCCAAATCACTTACGATCAAATTACGAATTCAAAATTATTATTAATCAATTTTTATCAAATTTCATTCGTCATTTGCGATTATATATATTTAAAAAATTTCGTATAATGTGTCAAAATTATTTTGTTTAAAAGAATAATCTACTCTTTCAAATCTAATCTTCAAAAGACCATTGTTTCGATATCATATTGAATATACATAAAAAAAATCTGTAAAGTCATCGATCCTTTTCTACGTGATCCTAGACAATTTTCAACTTTTTTTCCCTCATAATAAAATAGGAAAAACTAAATTACAATTCAAATATTTTTTTTCTGATACCTATCTAGATATTTTATTTATATAGTCAATCTAATTTATTTATATAATCAAACTAATTTGAAATGCGATAACTCATGAATTCAAATTCTTTATACATTTTTCAAATATCAATAATATGAAGAAAAAAAATTTTTGTCATAAATTAATTTTTTTTCAAAAAAAAAATCTCAAATGAAAATTTTATAAAATAATGTATATAAAAATAATGTATATAAAAATAATATAATGTATATAAAAATAATGTAAATATAATATATGCATGTTTATAGTACAAGTGTGCGTAATTACATAAATTGTATAGAAATATTTCAACCTTTTCAATTGAACCATCGATTAACTGTTAAAACATAACAGTTGACAGTCGTTCGACTGGAATATACAGTTTTGCAACAGGCAATAATTAATTAATTCCTTTAATGATTGCTAAACTTAACATAAACGATAGGGCATACGTGTAATATATTAATTACTAAATATAATGATAATGGTGCAATATTGAAATTTATAATCGAATTTAAAATTATTTCTATTATTAAATTTTCATAAGTTAAAAAATCAATTATCGATCTTTTTTCAACTATATCCAAAAAAAAAATAGAATAAAAATATGTTCAAGCAAAAAATATTCCGCAGATTATAAAAAAAACTTAATTTTTTAAAATTATTTATAATGAGAAAATATAATATTTTTATATGTATTATTTCTGATATTTATATCACGGTTTGCTACCCCTATTTTAAAACGGAGATTCACAATCTTTTTTCCCTTATAACAAATATTTTAGAAACAATTAAATAATCATTCAAAAACTAAACTATAATTAAAAAAATAGGCGTTAAAAGAATATAAACTTTTAATAAAATATATTTCCACATATGGAATATATTTGAAAATGCTTAAAAATTATACTGCTATCAATTTTTTTTTAATTTAAATAATTATTAAATATTCTATTTATATTTGAAATATTTATTATATTTTGTAACAATACGACGTTTTAATTTATGAAACGCACAATACAACATTATTATCGAATTTTTTCGCGGTATTTATTTATTATTGAAAACATATTTTTTTCGACATACGCATTTAATATTGAAAATAATAATAATAATAATATTAATAATAATAATCGAAAAATATGAAAAGCATTCCGTAAATTGCGCCATTTGATAAGTAACGTTTTATTAATCGGCTCATTATTAAATATGCCGACTCGTATCCGCGCCGAGATTTTAATCTAAACATATCGAATTTTCATTAAGCGAAATATCGTGCGATCGAATATTTCTATATATATATTTTTTTTCAATTAATCTGTTGGACGTTACTGTTAACGAAATATATCTATGAAAAAAAAAATGTATAAATATGTCGGTTATTATGTTCGATTATTGTATAAAATTCAATACATGCCGCGTTTCATTTTTCTAGGCGAAATGGACTAAAGATGTTTAATATAATGTATGCCAATATTTAATATGATTTATGAATATATATATATATATATATATATATATATATATATATATATATATATATATATATATTTTATTATTGTATATTAATATTTTTTAATTAGATTTAGATCTTTAAATTGCATTTTTTTAAATATACTTTTCAACAGATTTTTTTTTCTTGAAATATTTCATACTACGATCTCCAACTAAAGGAATGTTACAAACTTCTATATAAATATAATAGTCTTATAAAAGTATTTATTGGAAGATAATAATAATAATTAAACGTAAAATTGATAAATGAATAATTTACATCAAATTTAATAAATGATGACTACAAATGTCAATATCGAATTATCTCATACAAGGTAATCTAAAGGTTAATATATTATATATAGAGTTCGAACAATTAGAATAAAAAAAAACCTATCAAAAATAACCATTATCAAACACAAAATGGATTTACTTTGAAATACAAAACTTTATTGTATATTTTTATTTAACTTGTATTGTTTGTTTGTTTGTCGGAATGGAATATTGTTATTGATTTTTCGACTACTTCCCAATATACGATTAAGTTGAAATTTTTCATACGTTCTCATTTTCGATGACAATATACAAAACATTTAACAGATCGTACAATTAATTTAACATTTAGCGGTAATTAATTAAATTAAAATTTTACAGCGACATCTACGTGTGCTTTTTTTTTTTGACTTTATATTAATAAAACACGGTCGAGGATCACTTTAAGCGAGTTCACATCTTAAATCTTAACGAATTGAAACTGTCTTTTAATCGTGTTTTCTTAATTAAGACCGTAATTCCGATTATATAAATATAATTTCGGAACGTTATTATCGTGGAACCGATTGCGAAGTAAATATTTGCAACGGGGTAATCGACTAACATTTTTGAACGACTTTGAATATATATATATGGTATATATATATATATATATATATATACGTGTTTGAATAACGAAGTAGAAATTCTGGTTTTTTGAATAAACCGAACACAGTTAAAGATCATGCTTGTCCTAAAACTAGGATCACTTGTGAACGCATGCATGATTATATTTTGATTTCTGTCAACTTTTACCGATCGAAAGTTAGATATTTATATTAGAATTTTCCGATATAAGTGCCATCGGAATAAAAACGATTTAATAACAATCATATTTTATAGAATAAATATTAATATATACAATCTAGAAAATTTAAACCATGAAATTCGTACGAGAATTTTAGTAATTAAATTATAGTAAAAAAAAAAGAAATATTTTATTATACAGTTCATCGCATTTTTAACTGATAATGGTATATTTTATAGTGCATAAAATTAAATTTCTGGATTATTAATTTTATTTTACCGATAATTAAACGTTTATATTATTAAAATCGTAAAATATCGACGCGACTTTTATTTTAAACAATCTTATTCAATTTTATAGTGTAGAAGTTCGAGTTTGAAACTTATTGATGAATAAATCGAAAAATAATTTCATACATTTATTTTGAATACTAATTTTTATTAATATAAACGACTTTTTCTTCAAGTCACGAACGCCTCGGGCTCTCAATCAAAAACAAAAAAAAGGTTGTTAATTACTGTGAAACGCGACAAAAGAATAAAAAAAAAACAACAAATACCTTAAAAGGTACAAAACGGACCACAGTCCAAATAATAAATAAAGACGGCTCATAACACTTTGATATCGTAAAGACAAGACGATAGTTGATTTAGTTAAATATATATTTATCATGCGTCGCTTCGGGTGCCATTAATCAAACATGCGTAAACACGCCTCGCGGCCTTAAGAAATAAAATTTTCGACCATAACCGATTGGGTAATAAAAAATAAAAGCACGTCATTAACCACAACAACACATTACCATTTTTCGACAAATAAAAACGTTACAGATATACAAATATTGAACGATCGTTCGTTAGCCCTTTTCGTGATCTGACGTTTTTATTATATCTATATATATATATATATATATATATATATATATATATATATATATATATATATATATATATATATATAAGTTTTTTTTTCGATTTTTTTTTAATATAAAAATATATTATATATGCAAAATTGTTAATTATATTCAAACGAAATTGCGATTTGAACTTGTGACCCGTAGATAATAGTCGGGTAAGTGAAACATGTACATTGCATTTGACCTATTGCAGGTGTCAGATATTATTGAGATCTTCAATTTAAAGGCTCTCAATATATAAAGTTACTAAATTATAGTAATAGCTCCGAATTACGTAATGGATAAGATCGAGAAGCGGTACGTAAATCGAAAATTATACAGAAATACTTGTGATTTCATATACAAGTTTCATTCAATATATTCACGACATTCAATATATATTTTTAATAAAAAAAAGTCACAATTCTTAAATGAATAAAAAAAATTCGAGTCAAAAAATTTGCTTTCAAAACTCAGAGACTATTTAAATAAAAATCCTATAAGAAATTTCTGATATATATTTATAATATTATATATAGATCAATGAATTATTTATACAAAAAAAATATAATAAGTTATTAAAATATTATAATATATTATTATATGATAAAAAAAAATATAAAAATGTATTAGAATCGTGGCAATGAAGTGTGAATGACAAATTAGACAAATACAATATTTTTTATAAATCGTAATAAAATAAATTTTAATTTTTTTTTTATTTATAAATAATACCAAATATTTTTGATATCGCAAAAAAAATATTTCATTAAGATTTTTTTTTTCGAATATAAAAAAAAACGACAATTACAATATATATACGAATAAATCGAATTTAATTATATTAAATTCTAATTAAATTATTTTCTGATACATTCTAATACGTAATATAATAATTAAGATTTTTTTTTATTAAATTAATAATAATATTAATTTTAATACTATCCTGTATATGCGACAGATGCGACTATCTGAGGTCAGGGTCTTTACAACGCTAACCGACTGTCTGTTAGGTGGTAATTGCTGTTATCTAGTGCAATGCACTTATGTTAAATCATTCAAGTACCGTAAAGCAATCGTCCATAGAATGCTCACCTTGCAAGGACACCATCACAGTCTTCCATTTTTCCACTCGAACCATCATCATATATTATATATATATATATACATATATAATACATTTACAATGAATAACAATCATTCAAATTGATCCAATTTGTATTAAAATATATATATATATATATATATATATATATATATATATATATATATATATATACATATATACATATATATTAGATTCATTCGACAGATGTTTCGCTTCGAAAAGTGATAGTGATCTTCCAGAATGGTAAATGGTGGTCGTCCACAGCGGGCAGTCTTCGACGATGTCGGGATAATTCTTCGTCTCGGAAGACAGCCGAGCAAAGTCCACAGCTTGTAAATGTTACACCGTCATCGACAACATGGTTTGCAATTCGATTTACGATGTAAAATCGATCCTTTCGATAGTTGAATACATCCGACATCCGTCTAGCGACACCAGCGTTGCTCAAAATGTAGATTTATCATCGTAGTCTATAAATAACAATTCTATATAAGTGGTCATCTTATTAGTATTTTTTTGAAACACTATTAAATTCTTAAAAAACTTTGCTATATACTTTAAATTATATCAATTTTAATAGATCAAAATGATGGGACAGCAATAACCTTAACATATATATACTTTACATATATAGAATCTGCAAGTAATTTAACGATTATATATTCCATTTGATGATTTGAATACTGAAAACGATCGCGTACAATAAAATGAACTGGTAATATCTATATAAATATGTCGCACGCGTGATTTACATACAGCCTTCAATAACTATCTTAAGACCGTTATACATTAATGTCCTGTACTACAATTATAACGCGAAATCTAGTATCGATTGTCAAATAAAATTAAAAATATCTGTATAACAATTTCTATAATTTAAACTCGCACAAACGGTGTTGCAAATTATCAATAAACTCCATTAAGGTGTGTCCGTATTGACAGAAGAAAATTAGAAATGAAATTCCAAAGATTATATATATATTTATATATATATATATATATATATATATATATATATATATATATTTCTTTATATATACTTATATCATAATATTATTATGTTTGTTTTCTTGCTTCCTTGTGGTCGCTGGTTCAATTCCTGTGGTATAACTAGTATATTATTATCAAAGATTATAGATGTGAAAATTGTTACTTGAAGCTTTTAAGAGAAAAGAAATTTTTAATCAGAAAAAAGTCCAAATTGTAATGTAACTAATTTATTTCAAAATATATTTACATATCGTTTGAGTGAATTTAAACAATTCTATCTAATGATTAAAGCCTCTCCTAATTTAATATTTTAATTAATGTCATTCATTGAACCGCATTTTAATAATAAAAAAAAATATACTAATTTTAGAATAAAAATTTATTTATTACATAAACAACATTAAAAGAAAAAAAATGCTTAAACTTATAATACTACCTACATGAAATAATTTAATATAATTGAAAATTATATATATCGCCTAAAATATCATTTTGTACTAAATTTTCCTGATGAATTGCTTTCCATAAATCATTATAAACGTCTAAACCTAATTTTAATACATCAATATCGATCGACACATCAGTTTTAATGGCAATATCTTCATCAATATTCACCGTCGACATTTTTTCAATACATTTTTCCAAATGATCGGAAATCAGAGCCATCTGTTTACGTAAACTATAAGCATATTCCATTATACTATTTTCTTTTTGGTTTATATCCTCGCTTTCCGTATATTTATCACTATTAGTTTGAGATTCGACCATAGATGTCTTCTTACATTCAATATAATAATCAGGCGGTATTATTATAATTCTTATAGGAATTAAATCATATATTATATTTATCAATAAAAATATTTGTTCTACTGATCTGTAATATAAATAACGGAAAATAATTAATAAATATATTTTTAAATAAATAATATATTCATCATGATAAATACCTGGATAATACTATTATTTTATGAGTGGTTTTACATTCTAAATATTTTTCTATGAGAATGATGCAACCGTACAACACATGCAATGGCGATGTCGAATGTCGTACAATATTTTCATAATTTTCGACAATAGAAAATTTCAATTTATCTATCATAAACTGCATCAGATCGATTTCATCATTGACCTCAACTTGGTAAATATTTAGATTTTTTACTGTGCTCGTGACCAGTAGCGATAACAAATTTGTACTATCTAAAACGAATGATAACAAAAAATAAAGAAGATGAAAATTAATATATTACAAAAAAAAACATTCACGTTTTTATATATGTATATATTGATTTTCTTAAAGAGAATACAGTATAATATATATACAAAAATCAAGTATATTTTGATTAAATTTTAAAAATCAATATTGATATATAATATATTTTAGTAAATATTATAATATACGTGTCTTAAAATTAATTTATCGATTTTTATGCTGACAAAATACTAAAATATATACGTACTAAAATGGCTGGATTCGCATAAAATCGGATTCAATTTCTCTTCGACGACACTGACAGCCTTCAGCTCGATTTTTTCCAAAGGTAAGCGAAATTCGTTCTTCATATATTTGTAATTTATGGTGACTCTCAGGATGACTTCGGAACCGAGATCAAATTTTGGCATATCGGAGACGATGACGACGGTCACATCTTGATTAGGCTTTAGCGAATCCTGCCACTTTTTCCATATTAAAGGCTCTACATCGTCCTCGATATAGAAATTTATAGTGCAGAATAGCGATTCGTTATCGTCTCTTAATAAAATCAATTCGATATCTTCAATATTTCTACAATAATATAAAATATTATATATACATATATATAAATATCTGAACGCAGCTTAATATTTATATGTACATAAAACGTTATAT
Source organism: Leptonema lineaticorne (assembly GCA_024500535.1). NCBI lineage: Eukaryota > Metazoa > Arthropoda > Insecta > Trichoptera > Hydropsychidae > Leptonema > Leptonema lineaticorne. The sequence goes on along the minus strand of JANIJI010000006.1, from coordinate 12,079,244 downwards.
TTTTTTAATTGGTATTCAAAAGATGAACTCAATCCAAATAATCCAAGTTATTCATTTATTTAAACAATATAGCACCTGATTCAACACGAATGTTATTTATGTAAAAATTCATCAGAATCGACCAGTTTATGGCGATAGACGTCTCGCATAAGATGATTTCGATATATATTAATATATATTGCAAAACGTGAGATTTAAACCTCAAGAAAAGGATTAAAAATCGAAAAAAAAAATATATATATATACAGTGAAAATGCTGTTCGTATACAATAGATGCCTGTCAAGGGTTCCACTGCAGAGGATTATTTTCACCGGTGCAATAGCATCAATTTTCACCGTTTTCATACTTTATATTGCACTGACGAAAAACGATGAGGCGAATATGAAAAAGAAGAATAGTATAGTGATCGAAAAGATGGATTATAACGTCATGGTTTTCAATAACAATGTATGTTTTAACCCTTAGACGTCCACGTTGGAGTATTGAAACGTTATATATGTAGAATTTTTATACTAGAATACAGTGTTAATCGTTGTTGCTTTTGAAAATATTTATGCGTTGAATTCGATTGCATATTTTATAAATAATTGCAAATATAAAGTTAAAATTTTTGATAAAAATTATATTATATATATTATAGCATATGGTGAAAAATTTTGATAAACATTTTGCAGAATGTAAATTTAATCAAGGACAACAAATGCATTCAACACTAAATTATGCCTAATGATCAGAAAATAAAACAGTTTTTATAAATTTAAAAATCAATTTGTAAATATTTTTAATGATATTCTATTTCTAGACAAATCTGGAGAAACGTGAAGAGACTCAAATCGAAAATTTCTGGAAAAACGACGACGACGACTACTACTATTTGGATGAATACGAATCGTTCTTAGAAAGTAATGAGGAATTTCCTGAACTCTCTGATGAGGATATGGAGAGGTTGAATCAAAGAATGGCGGAAAGAAGACAACGAGTAAAAGACGTATGTAAAGAATTTAAAATCGATTCAGATGGAAAAGTCAACGCATACGAGTTCCTTATCAACGATCAACACCATTTAATTTGGTACATGATAAAATAATAAATTGATATTTTAAAATCGTAATAAAAATTATATCGACTTTTGAATAATTCAAGGTGCAACATATTTAAAGCGGCGTCCACATCGTGGATGTATAACTTTAACTTGATGGCAGGTTTTAGTAAGAAGGAAGCATCAGAAAGCGATCAACCGCAGGCAATGGCTCGTGAACGTTATCCGAGACCATCCGTGGATGAGCTGATGGATGCCAGCACCAACAGCACTTCCATGATCATAGTCAGACATCCATTTGAAAGATTATCATCAGCATACAGGGACAAAATGCAAAATAGTCCACCGATGAGCATGTATGCGGATTTAGCAGAAAAAATCGTCATGAATTATCGTGTTAAAAGGGAATCCGAGGTATAAAGTTATATTTTTTAGTGAAAAATAATCATAATCTAACTATATTTTTGAAGATAAAATGATAATAGAATATTGAGCATCAATATATATATATATATGAATATGAATAAAAGATTCATCACATGTGATAAAAAATGTTGTAGTTTGAAATTGCCTTTGAAAAAAAATAGAAGTATAGTTATATATTTATCTATATATTTTTTTCTATTTTAGTCTGAAGAAAGTTGGCTTTATCCTATCTGGCCGACATTTGAAGAATTCATCCGATATGTCTTAGATGAAGCTGCTAGTGGAAATGAAATGGATATACATTGGGCACCTTATACACCATTTTGTACACCATGTCATTACGATTTCGACATTATAGCCAAATTCGAAACACTTGAGGTATTTTTAATAATTAAAAATTTATTTTATTATTATTATTATTATTATTAGTGTTATACTTAAATGTGAACGTGGCTTTACGTTACGAAACCTTTGCAATATTGACAAATTCGCGAAGACTAATGACGAAAATTGAGGCAGAGAAAAGAAAGAAAGAAAGAAAGAAAGAAAGAAAAAAAAACTGAGAACGGTGCTCAAAACGCAATTTTTTACTGCGAAAAGAAAAGGCTTTTAAAATATATACGAGTATTCGTTGAACAAGAACCATTATGGGGACGAAATTCTGTTGCGAAGCGATGCAAAAATATTACGCGCATAAATATTGCCCCAACCGACAACTTACCCCCCCCCCCCCCCACATCATATTATTATTATTATATAAATCCGCCGTTTTATTTTCGTTGGATTTTTGGGGAGGAAGGGCATGGATGAAAATAAAAAATAAACGTAGAACATTTTGCGACACGTTTCGCTTTTCGAATAATAATTTCTAATGAATAAAAATTGCTGTTCGCCATTACATTACAGGAGGACCAGAAGTATCTCATACAAAAAGCCGGATTGAGAAACGTCATTACGCCCCAATGGAGGAATTCGGGAGGTGCTAAATCCGCAGAGAACGGCATCAGCTCTCGCGATCTGATGCTGACCCATTATTCGCAGTTGACGAGCTTCCAGATTGCTGATTTGTACGAAATTTACAGGTGAATACGATTTATATTATATATTTATTTTGTTGTTGTTGTTTTTTTTCTCTCTCTCTCTCTCATTATTTTAAAAGTGTGACATCATTGATGATATTGTTTTAATTGAATTTAGGTTATGTTGCATTCATAATGTGTATGTAATGTTGATCAAAAAAAAAATTGTTCGCACGCTTTGTGAGAAAATGGGAAAATAATATGCATGCAATATTCGAATGATTTATGAAATTGTGTTTCAAAAATATCAGTCTTACTATATAAATTAAATATATATATATATATATATATATATATATATATATATATATATATATATATATATATATAAATATTTCGATTATAATATAGTTTCATCGTTTAGAAATTTACAGTACTGATTATTTTTTTATAATATTATAAATTTTAAATATATATATTTCAATATAATTTGTAAATAAAAAAATGAAAATTATACAAATTTGAATTCAGAATTATTTTTTTAAAATTAATATTTCTAAATTAAAAATTAAAATCAAAACAAAAAATAATAATAATAAGCTGAAGTATGAAAATTGTTATAAATAATAAAAATTTATTTAATTATTTTTTTCAAGTAAAAATACTTATTCAATAGAATCTATTAATCGGCTTACAATTAGAATAAAGATTAATATCAACAAAACAATTAAAATATTACATATTTATATAATAATTTTATTTTATTAAAGAATATATTAAATTTATTTATTTTTATATATTCGTATATAATTATAATAATTTAAATTTATACTTAAATAATAATAATGAAAAAAAAACGGTATAATAAAACTCAACAAATGCGATGCATAGTATATATATATATATATATATATATATATATATATATATATATATATATATATATATATATATATATAAATGCAAATTTTATAAGGGTAAAAATAATTACGCTCACGAGAGACAAATAAGCGAAAGAGGGGGGGAGGCGCATCATCAAGGTGAGCCCCCCTCGAAAAGAAGGGAAAATTCATTTTAAAACCAATTACGACGCGAACAGGAAGACAGATGGGCTCCGGCTCAACTCTGTCGTCTCGTGCATTTTCCATTTTCCGATTTTTTTTTAACTTTTTCATTTTTCTTTTCAGATACGATTTTCTCATATTCAACTATACGGCCGGCGATTATTTCTCGATGGTCAGCGATTTAATCGACGATCCATCGTTCGAAATTTACGATTATTCCGACGAAGAAAACACCATCGAACAGACGAAAATTTGGGAATAATTGTTTTTTTTTTCATTTTCAAAAAAAAAATAATCTTAATATAAGAATTACTAAATAAATAAAGAAATAGTTTAAATATATGCAATAATTACTCGTTTGAAGTATTCTTCATTGGTATACCGATAATCCATTTTCCATTATTGATATTCTGCCACACGTTTCCAATGTTTAATTTATCAAAATTAGTCGAATTCTAGAAAAAAAAAAATATATATATATATATATCAAATAAAATATAAATTGAAATAAAATAATAATTATTGTAAATGTTAATAAATTATGTCTTTATCAATGCTACATAATATTTTATATTACAAGAAATATTTTTCTTCCAAAATTTATATGTGAAATTAATCAAAGGATTGATATAATAAAAATTAAAATATTTTATCATATTTAAAAAAAAATCTTTAATATTTTTTATGTAAATTAAAAGAAAGACATTACTTATGAAGGTATTAATTTGATAAAAATATTAAATTATAATTATGTGATAATAAAAATAAATTAAATATATAGTGAGATATATGTAATATATAAGAGAAAATTTCATTTTCATTCAATTGTATCAATCAGTATAAAGATTAAAAAAAAACTGATTTTATTATAGCTGAATTGTGATTTAATAATAAAAATATATATTATAAATACCTTATCGTCTATTTCTTCCAAATCATATCTACAATCCTGACTGATCATATGCGTAATTTTCCTTCTAAAAGACAATTTTTTCTCGTATGTTTTCCTATTTCGAACCGTGTTCAGTCTGGCTTCGGATAAATTTCCCAATAGCGCCGATGCCAAATGCTCCACGTCCTGTACATCGTCCTTATATCCGAACAGATCCTGATTCGATTCCTCCCGATATGAATCGTTCAGCGTCGTCGGCAGCGTGTCGTCGTATCTCCATATGGTCAATTTCGACGCGCCGCAATGATTCCGATCGCCGATTTCGAATCTCGTCACATCGTCGAAAACGGCCAGCGTTTTTACAATATCGCAATTTTCCGATTTTCCGACGATGCACAAGCGATTTTCGTCGTACAGCGCGTAATCGAAACACGATTTATACGTATTATAATACGGATAAATCGAAACGTCGCATTCTAACATATCGTTCGTGTTTAAAATGCATGAATCGACAATTTGACGATCGCGTATCTCCATCAGTTCGCCACTTTTTGTTACTATAACGATATCCGGTTTATCCGGCCAATTCGTATAATCGCAAGTTATTCGAAACGATATAACATCATTCAATATAAATTCCGGTATTAATTTTTGTATATATGAATATACTAATGGTGGTAATTTTGAATCCATCTGAAAATACGTAAATAAATATAAAAATATTTAAAAAAATATCGTCATAAACATAATATAGCACATGTAACAAAAATAAATTTTACGCATAAACAAGTGAGTTTGTATGTGTGTATCCGTGTAACGAATAAATCACAAGAGAACACATTAGAAACTATCTCTATTACGTATGTTTGTCCATTGATTCATCTGATTTATGACCGAAAATCCAATCATGTAAAAACTTACAAGTGCAATATAAACGTGAAGCGAATCTTTGCCAACATTCTATTACGCATTAAGAGACATCCCCATATCTAAACCACCCCTTATTCACAATCAAAAGAACATTATTATTACTATTATACTATTTTTTTTTCTTCATCGTTTTTACTTTGCAAGCAACAACATTAGCGATAGTAAAAGAAATAGTAGTATTTGTAGCGGTAAACACTTTGAAAAGTTCATTTTGACTATGATTGATACGAAAGCGAAATAAGAGGGAAGACGAGAGGAGAAAAAAAAGGCTGTTCGGCGAGGAAAAGCGTTTCGCTTCGAGGAAAACTCACGTGGTCGAGACGATGGGCTTTCGGCTATGATGAATTACCCTGCTTTTGACGAGTCAGCTAATGTTAACATCGTTTTAAGACAGTAACAATAGTCTTAAAATCGCATTAGTAATATCAAAAAAATACTATATATATATATATATATATATATATATCATATAATATATATATATACATAATGCTAACGCCGATGTAAGGTTCGTGGTGGTGTAGCATTTTTTTTTCGTCAAATGCAATTGTATTTTTACAATTTAATATAAAATTATCTTTGCGACTCAAAATATAGATCTTTGTCATGCCGAAGTTCAACTTATTACTATATGATTTCATGTAAAATATTTCAGAATTTGCGATTCAATTTTGCTTCGATTTCCTACGATTTTTGACAGTTGGCTTCTTAAAGTACGACTATAAATGCGATATACCATATTTTTTGCTTGTACAATTTTAACACAACAAAACAATTACCATAAATATATATATATATATATATATATATATATATATATATATATATATATATATATATATATATACGATTTTAAAATTAACATATTTTTTTTTATAATTATCATTTTAAATAATAAAAATTATTATATTTCATTTGTTTTATTTTTAAAGTGATTTTTTAATTCTTTTTTTTTTAATTTTAAATTAATTTCAGTAAAATCTGATATATTTATTTATATAAAAAAAAATATTAAATTAATTTTATACTTTTATATTTATTAAATATATAATAAAAACGTGTGCACTTTTAACGATCTAATAAACATAGTGGATCCGTTGGCGAATTCGCACACAGGTCCACTAGTGTATATAAATATTATATGTATATATATATATATATATATATATATATATATATATATATATATATATATATATGTATATCACTATTTTTAAGATATTTATATAATTTTGATTTTTAGATTACGGCTACATAAATATAAATATTATAAATTATACACTTTATGAAATGAAATGGTTGAAAAAATATAAATCATCTCCAGACTGCGAAAGAAACGTGTTCGCCATTAAAAAAAAAATAATATGATATTTATTTATGTCGTCGCAATTGTTTCATTATTTTTTTTTGTTACTTGTATTATTTACGTCGCCGTTAAATTTTAACGATGATGTATTTTTTGTGCGTGTAATATTACTGAAATGTTATCATCATAAGAAACGTGAATTAATTACGCTGAAATTTTTCAGGCATGAAAAACAATTTATTATTTCAATATCAGATTATACTTCATATCTAGCATATATATTATATGTATATATATGAATCCGGTCGAAATGTCGGGTTAAAAATTAATCAATATAATATATCATATATATATATATATATATATATATATATATATATAATTATTAATACAAAAAGATTATATCGTGTGCATTGTTAACCCAACGTTTCGACCGGTTATATGAAAATTAATCATAAAATATCGTTACAATAAAAGGATTATATAGTACAACCGGTCGGTTTTAAGATGGGTTCGCTTTGCCGCAACGACATTTTTCAAAAATCCCAAAATCCCGTTATTGCGTCCGGATATCCCGGAATTAGTAATTAAGAACGAGTCTTGTAATATATACATATATACACACGCATATATAAATATAGATATATATATATATGTGTGTGTGTGTGTGTTAGTATGAATTAATATCTTTGGCCGCTGTGTGCGCGACCCTTAACATTAATTACACGTCGAACAATGGTTCGGTTATAACGCGGAGCGTTAAACGAATTTTCGACGCACAATGACGAAATTGATGTTAAAAAAAAAAGATGCATTACGAAAAAAAAAAACACTGCGAAGCTTCATTGTGACTGACGAAAAATTGATTAATGTTTCAAAAATCGTCGAAAAAAAAGGTTCACTTTGAAAAATTAAAACTCGGGCTTCGAAATCAAAATTTTTGTTCATAGAAAAAAAATCTATAGATATTTAATTAAAATTCAATATGATCGATATTCGATTTCTTCTTAAAAAAAATAATAATTTATAACGCATTATATAATAGACAACGCGCATAATATTTTAATAAATATTTTCAAGGATCAAAAATCGTTTAAAATTAAAAATATAATTAATATTCGAAACTCGTAATTCATTGAAATAATCTACATTTGGATCGAAAAATAAAAAAAATCTGTCATTATTAGACGTAAAAGGAAGTTCATAAAAACTAAACAAATAATGTATTAACCTTGATCCTATGAATGAACCATTAAAAACGACATTCAGTAATAATAGTTTGAGAATCGTCGTGTTAAATATAATAGGTCTATTACGACATCAAATTGACCCACACACCTTAATTTCATATGCAAAACGAGATGATTTCAGTTACTAAAATATACTGTAGAATAATTTTCTTCTACTTAACCTAGATCGTTTTATTAATTTTATTTTTCATTAAAATACATAATTAATATTATAAGATTTTTTAAATCAATTTTATTCTAATATAATAAAAAATGAAAAAAATTAATATATAACTATATAAAAAAATAATTAATAATACATAATTACTATTATTTGTATTATTTTTAAATTTATTAAATAATATAATATTAAAAAAAAATATATAAATTACGTATATATTTTTACGTTCATATTTTATTCTATTAATGCGAGTAATATTAAATAAGATGTATAGAATTAAATTATTTACGACCTCTAATATACGATAATTTTAAACCAGTGACTCTCAACAAATGTCACAAATAAAAAAATGCATTTTTTTTGTTTTGTTTTTGAAAATCGCTCTCTTATTAAATTATTTTTTTAGCGCTCAAAAATAATAATAATCGTATAATTTCTTTCTTTACAGTGCAAGACTATTATCTATTAGGTCGACTTGTAATATATATCGATAAAATAAAAACGTATTTTAATATTGTACACAAAATTTATTTTTTACAGTAATAAAATTAAAATTGTACATGTTTTTGAAAATATATAATATTTTTATTTTACATATTTTTTTTATGTAGATAACTGTATTAAATCTTCACAAATTTAAAGCGTTTGTTACGTTTGAATATTTTTTTTTTTTTTTTTGCTATAATGGAAATATCGTTCGCATTTAAAAATTAACACACGAGTGATAACTTGGGAATTGAACTCGAGACTCGATTACGTAATAAAGAGAAGTGAAAAAAAAAATATCTCACTCATAAACAACGCATACACGTTGAAATATTTACATATAAAATACAAAACTTTACGATATGCGCAAACATAATACTTTTTATATCAGAATTCTCATTCATCTCATATTACAAAACATAAAGTTTAACGCGAGGTTAACGCTAACATCCGGAAAAATCTAACGGTTAACGTTCGTAATATATATGAAAATAAAGAAAATAATACAGAAGGGGGAAGGGAATAACAGAAAAAAAAATGAAAAACTATCCCTCTGGAAGTCATTAAACTCGAATCGGAGATCGTTTCATTGAAATATCGAATTAAAAACGCAACACATATATATATATATATATATATATATATATATATATATATATATATATATATATATGATATAATGAAAAGCTTGCAGAAGATATCCTTTAACGAGACGCGGGAGGCTTTTCCGGTCAAAAAGGCTCGACTTCGGGAAAAACCGTCGGAAAATCTCAACGGCGCATGCTCACAACTAGCGCGAATAATTTCGATACCCGCGTTACTTCTATTTCATTTTACTACTAATATTATATAATAATTTGACTACATGGATTCATTCATATTATATTTCAAAATATAAAATATAATATTATATTTAATATGTAATCAATATTTGAATATAATATTTAATTAAAAAAAATATACGAAACTGTTCATATATATATATATATATATATATATATATATATATATATATATAAAATTATCTTAATTTATGATTATATATAGATGATTATTTTCGTCAACGATATGAAAATTTCCGATTTTCCCATTCACTTGACATGCATGACTTATAACAATCGACCGAGCATAAAACTAAGAGATTCGCCGCAATTCAATTATAATTTCCAGTCAAATTCACCGTCTTTTCGATGTCGGTTCGCACGGAAAATGCGACATTTAAAACGTCACATCAACTAATATTATTAACAATAAATATTGCGTGAAATATTATTTTTGTTGAACAAAATAAAATATGGTTATTATTACGTGGCGGAAATGTGTGGAATTCGTACTTTTCTTATCAAAAGCGGATTCACACGTTTTGTATAATCGAAAACGCATTAATAACGTTACGCGACAATTTGCGCGAAGCCTTTTTTTCTTCGCTCGACATTAAAACCACTTTGTCCGTGTTCGCTTAATGTAAAATCGATATTTATTTATTATTATTTCTTTTTTTTTTTTGAACGTCGCACGCTACAATAGTTTATTACTCTTTTCTGTGTCGAAATTCTGGGAGCTAATTAATATATTTTGCCCCTGGCGTGCTTTGAACGCAATTTATCGACAAATAAATAAGATAACCATCGCTAAAACAATATATAAAACGGTAAAATAAATTGATTTGATATGTAATCGAAATATTAAAAAAGTGTATAAAACACGCAATAAATATTACTGAAAATGTCGAGTGTGATACCGCAACGCCATCTATTATTGATTTTAAACACACATCTTATAAGCATCGAAGTCAATATCAAGATTTGGAGTGACAGTTTATTTTTTACGTGATCGAGTTGCCAATTATTTAATACGTCATCATATTTGTCGTGTTTACAATTGAAAAATAAATGCCTGACTCAAATTAATATTATAATCAAATTAATAATTAAAACACATTATATTGCATTTAAAATTAATGAAATCTTCTCATTTTTACTTCTTAATAATTTAATAAAGAAAACAATAATTATTCATATAAAAATAATTAAATTTATGCAGCTAGATGAAATTAACAAAAATACTAGTTAAATGTCATAAGATCACAAAAATTATAAATAAAATTAGGAAAATGTAGTATCAATTAAATAATAATAAAAATATTGATTAAAAGTCATTTCTTATTCATAGGATATATTTTTTAATATGCTAAGAAAAATAATGATATAAACACAACAAATTCAAAAAAAAAAAAAGATTATTACCAAAACAGTAGTCAATAAATATAATATATTCCGAAAGAAGAATATTGTAAATCAGAACCGACTTTCTAAAAAACAAAAAAAAAAGATTTTTTTTTAACACGATAAAAATTCAAAAATAATTTTAACATTTAATAATACAAATATTTACACATTAAAGTATCAATATAAAGATAAAAAAAAAATTGTCATAATTTTCCAAAAAAAAAAAAAGATCACACATATGGACGGAATCCGGTCACGATTTGACCGAGACATTGAAGACGTACAACGCCGACAAGAAGCATCATCAGAGACAACAGTAGCGGCAATAACAACGACAATAGCCGTCGTAACAATAATCACTATTGCCATATATATACATACATACATATATATATATATATATATATATATATATATATATATATATATATATATATATATATATATATATTGGAATAGTAGTATGTGACAGACAAACGCCACTTTTGTATCAGTCGTTAGTGGAACGTGGCACGGTACGGAGCTACGCGAAATCATCGACCCGATTACAGAAGAACAGTGCGGGCCCGGCCGTCGCGCCGAAGCCCGCAAAATACACATCAATTTAACCCTAGTGTCGTATAATTTTTTTTCTCTTTAGTTTTTTATTTATTTATTTATTTATTATTATTATTATAATTATTATTGCTGACGTTTAGTTCGAATGAATAGAACGATTTCAGTTTGTTAAAAATAAAAAAAAAGGCGGCGAGGGGCAGGCGAAAACGAACGCCGCCATTGAACAGTGGAAAATACGGTGACAGGTGAGTGAGAGAGAAAAAGAGAGAGTGAAAGAGTGAGAGAGTGAGAGAGGGTGGAAAAACGCGTCGTTCGCAATGCGGAAAACTCGAACGTGCGCCTGTATATATACAATGGACGCACGTGGGATAGATTTTCCTTTTTTTTATATTTATATTATTATTTTAATAATATGATTATATATATATATATATATATATATATATATATGAAAAAAAAACGAATTATATTAATTGTATAAAATAAATAAATCGATGACGTTGCAGCTCTTTCGAATTATGAATCACTATATCGCGTTATATATGGTGTAATAAAATATATAAATAATTTAATATTGAAAATAGTATATAAATTGCAACAATTATGATTATAATAAATAATTAAAGCATTATGATTATTAATATTAAATATACGTTAAAATATTTTCATAATAACCTTGAAATTTTTATCTTCAATATTTTAATATTTAATATTTCGTAAAAAATATATATCAATACACTGTAATTAAATAAAATAATTATATTTGAAAAAAAAAGTATAATTATAATGAATTAATAAAAGTTTTAATGTATAATAATTATTATTCTCTGTTTGAAGTTTAGTTTTTAATCGTAAACAAATAATTTATTTTGAATATTATTTAAATGTTATCGGTTAAATTTTATAATAATTATTTTTATCGACTTGTTTGTTTATATATTTTTTTATTTTAAGAATTTATAAATAATCGTATTATAATAATAAATATGAAAAACAAACTCGTCTCCACTAAAAAAATATGATTTTATTTATAATATAATACTTTTATAGGTTAAAATATTTGTATCAATAAAAATATTTAATGTAAATAAATAAACCAATCACGTATTACTCATTAATAATCAATTTTAATATTAAAAATATTTTATTATAATTTAATAAAACATACATTCAACAAAATAATGCTTAAAGTAAAGAATACACTTATAAAACAAAAGTAATAAAAGTTTAATCTGAAATCTGACGTCTAAAGTTGTATTCAACGGTGGTTTCCCGTTGCGTTCCCTGGAGATTTTTACGGCGAAATTTCATATGCAATAAAACTATATATGGTATATTTAATATATAAGTTGTAATTACTTTATTTTACAAAATAAGTAATCTCAATCATAGTATTATTTATATAAATAATTCATATAACAATTCTAGATATATAATTCAGTTGTTTCTATTATTTTTAATCTAAATTGATATTTATCAAATTATTTTATTTTATATTATTATATCTACAATATTCTAAATTAACCACGTAATTATATAAAAATAAACATTCAGAATTTTCAAAAAAAAATTAACAATATTAAAATATTGTTAATGTTTTTTTTGAATATGACAACAATTTTATTATATTTTATACATCAAAAAAAAATAAACTCAATTTTGTACTTCAAAAATATATATATAAATTTAAAAATCGACATGTACTATTTAATTTAAATATTTAAAAGAGGAAAATATATTCTATTCTATCTCAAGTTTAATATCTTTTTCATTAATTTCAGCTTTGCCCCGCTTAAAATTGTTGGCAGTCCGAAATTGAAATCTTGAACTAAAAATATTTCACGTTATAAACGATTGATAAATCCGCTTTTTTTTATATTACAATATCGACTCAAAATATTAATATTTAAAAAAATCTATATTAAATATAACGTTTTTTATATAATAATTTTTCTATTTGAATACTTCTTGTAAACACAAATAATAAAAAAAATACAACCATATAATTTTATAATGATCGTTTATTTTTTCTATCGATTATTAGCTCCGAAATATGATAATTAGACAAATTGGCCGTAATTAAATTACGAAATAACGCAATAACTATGCATAGAAGCCGCCAAAAATTTTCAGCATTTACCGCAACGTTCGGAGACCGTTCACGACACGAAAAGGGTTAAACGTGTCATTGGCAATGCGCGAAAAACCGCAACAACGTATACACGTCAAATATTTAATGCAAAAAAAAAATATTATAAAACATGTATTAAACATTAGCGTACCCTAAATACTTAACTTATATCCTACATAAAAATTTTATTCGTATTTTTATTTAATATATATATATATATATTTAATATTATAACTCGATTTTCGATATAAATTAATAATAAAAAGATTTTATATCGTTTCAACTCTAATTAATTAAGCATCGTTCAACGAAGAAAATCGCCGCGAAGCGACGCAAAGCATTTTCCGAGGATTTCCGTTCGAAATTAATTATGTCATTTTTGTGAATACAAACCTGCCAAATTTTATATACAATGTTTTCAGTTTCAATTTCAACGTTTTCGAAAATTTGATACGGCCAATAAAACAGAAAAAAAAAATCTTCGAACGGATATGCATATTTGTATAATTTACAAATATATAAGAAGAGCGTGAAAATTGCAATTTGTTAAAATATCGTGTTTTTTTTTTACTTGTCGCGTGTTAATTGACACTTTTTTTTTAACACTCAAAAATAAGTATGAATAATGTAAACAAAATTTTCAAAAAAAAAACAATTTTTATAAACCGCACACACACACACACACACACACAAATGTTAATTTAATGGAGACGTCTTTTTTTTCAGATTAAGGAGATGCCTAGAAAAAAATGTCTCAAACTGTGACGAAAAAAAAAAATACGGCCTAATATAGTTTAAAATTAAAACTCGTACAGAAGAATAACGTTATATTATACTATGTATATTTAAAATTAAAACAAAGCCTAGTCCTGCAAAGTCTTCCATTTTCGTAGCGTAAGTTTGAAAAGAGTTACCAAAGAAAAATAAAACGAAACAATAATATATATATATATATATATATATAAAAGAAGAAAAAAAATACAATTGGAAAAGAGAGCGGTGAAAAGTCGTTGAAAATAGACAAATCCGACGACCGATAGTAAAAATTTAGCATATTAATTATATATATATTAAGGAATGATTTTGATAATTTTCATCGATATATAATTTATATATATATATAAAATATCGGTCGTTGAAGATGAATTCAAACTTGCGCGCCGGCAACGAAGGCAAGCAGGCAGCCAAAGTGTCTTCGAAAAAATATCATAGCGTGCATCACGTTCACAATCATGTCGGACACAAGAAGCTGATGATGCTGAAGGCGGCTCCTGCCAGGGTTATAGCCGGTGGCATTAGCCGAAGAAGCAGAAAGAGCTGCGGAGCACCGAAAAGATGCTTGGCATTGGCAGCACCGTTGGCAGCGCTGCCCATTCTGCTACTTCTAGCCACAGATCCTAGAAGAAGCAATTCTCTTAGACACTTCACCAGCCAACAGGTATGTTATGTTTTTTTTATTATTATTATTATTTATATTAATATTTTATATATCATATAAAATTAAAATTATGAACGTCATACAAATTGGTAAAAATCGACATATTAAATATTATAAAATATCCATTAGAAAACATCAGAATGATTGATTGACATATTTTTCATATTTAATAAAAAAAATCAATCAAAATATTTATATTATGATAAAACACTTAAATAACTTGAATATTTCACACCATAAATATTTAAATTTCATACTAATCTACAATAATTTTTTTTTAAAAGAAAAATCACCAAATTAAATTTAAAAAAAATTAAGATGTCTAAATTATTTATACTGATGAAAAATGATAAAAAATATTTACAACGCTACATAAAAAGTTATCTTCTATACAAAAAAAATATATAAAACTATTATTCACATAAACGTTATTGTAGCGATAATTTGATATAAAAAATTACCATAACATTAGCGAGTATAAATAATTTAAAAATTGCCGACAATATCAATTTAACAATTAGATCATCATCGTTTGCAATTGAGCAATTATAACGATTATAAGGACGTCAAACACGCATACAATATCTATTATATCTACAAAATAAAGCCGGCGTTACACGACACCATGAATATTTATTCGATATTGTATATTAACGTCGGTGTGTGACGCTTTTTTTAAGCACAAATAAAAGTTAAGTACTCGAACTCGGATTCTAGTCTGGCGCCGGGCCCGAAACGATACAAAAACACGGAAATAACTCGTAATAATATAAAAATTATTATAACATATTATACAACACTTTATACTATATAAATATAAAAATATCTTAAAACCAGAGATGTTCAATCGTTTTAAACGTTAAATAAATAAATTTTAAAAAAATGGTAAAACTTTTACGTCTTATAATACACTGTTTGACTACTAAATTACACGACTTATTTTATTATTAAAACGATAATGATGCAATATGTATGCATATAACGACATTATGCAATAAAATATGTTTAAATAAATGCATACAAAAATATAAATTCCATATTTAGTTAATGTTTTCCTTAAAAAAAACACACACACACACAAAACACTTCCGTTATATTTCACTTCATATAGTTATATTACATATAAATAATACAATATTTATCAAATAATTTTCTTATAATTTCTCATATATTTTCGTAACATAAAATTCTCATATTCTAAAGACATTATATAATATTATGAATAATTTTTTTTTTCTAGCAACGCGTTTTAAGTAAATATAAAATAGTCTATCTGAAAAAATGATTATTAAATCGATACACGGTAGTCGTTTAAATAAATTACCATTTCAACATATATGATGCTTTTCTATAGGATCAATTTGTCGATTCTACGATTTTAATATGGAACAGCCTTTTATCATACATGGATAATGCATGTTCATACATTTTTTATCGAAAAAAAAAATCTTTAACGCGATTCACGATCAATACCGTATATATAAAAATATACGTAATATTGTACATTAAGTTTTCCATATTTAATACGAGTCGGTATTTTTTTAAAGATAAATTATAATAATCATAGAAATCGTTTAAATGAATCGGCATAGTCGCCTCATTTTTTTTTTATCAATCAATTTTTTCTAAGACTTTATATGAATAGAATAAGTTCAAATAAATATTCGACGTGATTTAGTTTATTATGAAATTTAATAAAATTAAACTTTTGTCTACGGTTTACAGGTTGAACGTTGAATTTTTCAACGTTTTCTAAATCAAACTCGAATTTTGACCGTGTTAATTATAAATAAGCGGCAAACGTTTCGCGTATTCGACCCTTTAAAAGTAATACTAACTATTCATAATTTATGCGAAACGCCCTTAAAATTAATACATAAAATTTCGTTTTAGCCGTTCGACAAATATTTACGAAAACACTAAGTTTCGGCGTCGAAGACAAACAGAAAACGGAGCCGAAATTGAAAACCGCCGAATTCAAACAATAAACCAAATAATCGTCTTAACTTATAATAAGATTAAACTTTTTTTTTTCTTCATCGTAAACATGAATTATAATAATAAAGAGGAAAAAATCGAACGAAATGTGAAAAGAAAAAGCGAAAATATTCACTTCCAAACAATAGATATGTCTGAAATAATAATTAGGTAAACTGTTATATAATATTTTAAAATCTTGATAGTAATACTAGTATAAATAAAATATAAATTTTCAATAATTATTTAATATCGGAATTTGATAAAAAAAAATTGAAAAGATTGATAATTATAGGAATGAATCGTGAAAAAAAAATACCAAGTCATATTTTTCCGTGCTCGATATTTTATTCGATTCAACTGGATAATTCTCAAATCCTATATATAATACGAAAAATACAAAAATATATATATTATAGAAAATAGAGGAAAATCGAGATATTTTCGTAATTCGATACTAAAATGTGCCGGTCCTATTAATAATACAATAGCACAAAGAACATAGACAGACCGATAGACAGTCCGCAAAATGCGAGATAATTCAATTACGATGAGTCGGGATGCCTATTTTCAAAACCCTAAAAAAAATCCAAAGATTGACAACACGATATTTATTATTTATTAACATATCCATTAATCGTTAATTTCATAATATATAACGCAAAAACGTATTTAAATAATATATATATATATATATATATATATATATATATATATATAAGTATATATGAACAATAACAAATAATGATGATTCAAATAGACAACGCCTTGTATACGGTATCTGATTTTTTTTTCTAACCATCAGAATCAGAATCAGAATCAATAGAAAATGTGCACATATCGTACTTTTTTTAATCGCAAACAATGCATGTGTTTATAACAATAGGAGCGTTTTGTTCAAAAATGTTCACGAGACCTTGCGTTGTTCTATAATAAAATGCAAACGGGACGAAATCAATTTTATCATCTATTTTTTTTTCAGCTAAATATAGCTAAAATATCGTTTAGTTTTAAAATCTAAAAATATAACGAATAAGTGCCACTTTCATAATATATATATATATATATATATATATATATATATATATATATATAAATTATAGATTTTTTTTTTAATCATAACGATATATCTATTTACAACTTTATTATTTTATAATTAATTCATAAAACGTATTTTATATACAAAATATTGATGAAGATATATCAAATATTTAAATAAAAAAATATGTAATAAAAATATAATATAAAATTAATAATTTAAATATGTAACTAAAATATCATTAGAATGATTTAATAAATAAAATAAATAAAAATATGATCATATTAATAAATATATAAAAAAAAAATATTTGGATTAAAAAACTGAATATCTACTATAAAGGATAAACTAGAGTAGAATCATTTATTAAGTTGAACCGTGGTTTTCTCGAACCTGTAATACTGAAGAAAAAAGGGTCTACAGTATCGATAATATTAAATAATAAATATCTACGTATTGAATAAACAATTTTAATTTATTTTAATTATTCTAAATTTCTAAAAGTTATCCTATTATTACATTTACTAGTTTTTTTTTTCTCTATATATTTGATGGACATCGGTAAATTCCTAAAACGTGCGTTTGACACGCGTATCATAAGTTTACCAACCCTGATCTGAATAAATATATAAAGAAATTAATATTCGCAATTTTCCAACGTAAAATCGCTTGATTTTATCTTTCGACAAATTATCGATTAAACCGTCGAAAATGTTTATATTATATATAATACTATATACAATATATATATATATATATATATATATATATATATATATATATAATTTTACCAATATGGATTACGTTCGCAATATTAGAAGAAAAATATTTACATGTGAACATAAAAACTAAATGAGAATTAATATATTATACATATATAATAGTTACATATGGTTTAAATGAAGTAACAATTTATAATAGAATTTTTTATATGAAGTGATAATAATAATAAATATATACATTATTCAACGACTAAATTTATAAACTATTTTCATTGGTACATACTGAATTATATTTTGAATATATAATATATATAAAATACTTTTTCCAATATAAAAAAAATCACTGAAATTACGCACTTTTATAACACAATATAATCTAATGAAAAAAAACGAGATAAAAAATAAAAATATTATTATTATAACCGTGAACATGACTTGCCAAAATATTATATAAAAGCGCATGAAAATTGTATTATAACATTTACAGCGTTTCTCAAACGTTTTTCAAAGTAAACGAACTCCCCTAATATAATATGTACACAAATGAAAATATTATATATTCATTTAAACATTCGTTAAAACGATCCGAGCAAATTTAATAAAAACAGAATAAACACCATTAATTTACTTATTTAATACATTTTTAATTATCAACATAAAATTTAAACTATAATGAATTATCTATTTAAAAGGTAGTTCACCATTCGCACGAATTAATCAATATAAACGTTAAAAATGTGCGGATTCGTTATCGAGTCTAGTGCCGGCTTTATTCATCCATACAGAGTACAAAATTTCAATTCATATTTATTAATGACTTCACGTGAAATACAGCGTGTTATTTTTTTCAATTCGACATTTAATTGGAATTGCAACAATAAAATGCGTTTGCATTTTCACTCAATTCGAATGCAACCATTTTTTTTATATCTACATTGAATATAAATACATATTATAAAATAAAAATTAATATATATATATATATATATATATATATATACATATATATTTACATATTTATTGCTATGATAACGTTTATATATTTAATATGTAAGAAATTATAAAATTGAAATTTATTTTTTCATAATAAAAATATTTATTTAATTATTTTCTTTATAAAATATATATTATAAGGGTTTTAATTTTACAAAAAAACTAGTTTCTTCAATTTTCAATAATAATTCAATTTTTGTAATAATCATTATCGTTTTTATAAAAAAATTAAATATAAGTATAAATAATAATATTGAAAAAATACGATGAATAAAAGCGTAATTTATCAAAATATGAAAACGCATGAACCGTAAAATGTACAAAATGATAATTGTCATAATTATGTATTATATATAATAATGTGCGACATCACGAATTACGATAAATACAATAATAATTCAAATAAACGCTAAAAACACCATAAATTAAAATGACGGAGCAGTAGATGGAGAAAATGGAGGAGGAAGGGAAAATTTAAATTTTTCGAAAAACATGGAAAATCACTTGAATTTGACCCCCATTTGAATAGTCATTACACAAACGGATTTCAAAGTAAACAAAAATCAACGACGTTTACTACGCTTTATGGCCTCGTTTTTTTTTTTGGGGGGGGGAGGCGCTAATTTATTCTTTAAAAGGGGTTGAATTTTGAATTCAACGTTTAATTTTTAATATTTACGCTGAAAATTTTATTTTATTACGGTTTAATATATTTATGGTGTTTATGTTATTATATAAAAATTTGTGAACGATATTATGTTTAAAAATATATATATATATATATATATATATATATATATATATATATATATATATATATATATATTAATATAATAAAATTAATAGTTAGGTGATTTTGATATATCTACATGTATATTTTGCTAACTCACATCCGAGTAAATATATTTTTATACGATATTTTTGTCTACTAAAAGCGTATAAATATATTTTTTTTCGTATATTTTGAACAACAAAAAAAAATTGGAACCCGTCAAAAAAAAATCGCCGCTGCAAAATAAAAAGAGAGCAAAAGATGAAATCCCACCGGTAAAAATGGATTGTTGTTAAATTTAAAAATGCATTTAGACCCCAAAAACCGACCCCCCTGCCCCCCCTCCTTCCCCCTACAGAGCCCGCCGTTGCGAAATTGTAATTTATTTTCCTTTCGTATTTCCCACTTGAATTTTACATAAACGACACGAATTTTGTGTAATCGAATTTTAAATTTGATCATTCGTTTTGTGCCGCTTTATTTTATTTTTTTTTTCATTTTAGTATTTTTTTCTTTATTCTTTCAGAGACGTACATAATTATTTCTCGGTAATGAATTAATTAAATCACAAGATATGCATAATTAATCAACATTTATTTCATTCCGACCGCGTAAAAATAGGAGTATAATAAATTATATTACAATTAAAATTTTAAGATCATATTTTTTTCCTCATATATATATAGTATATGCGTGTTTTACTACTACAATAAATTCATGATTAAATTATATCATCCAAATAATGAATTTATATAGAATATTTAGAACTGTATTAATATAAATATATATATATAAAACAAATTTTCTAATTGCAATATTACAATAAACAATAAACGGTCATACAAAAGTCGACCTTTTATATATAACACAATACGAACATACTTTGATTTATATTTTATAATTGTTGAATTTCAACTTGAAATTCAACAATTAGAATACGAATTGATAGTCATAAAAGGTGAAATGAAATATGAACATTCCTCAAAATTCCAAAAGGCTAAAATTCCAACACGATATTTATACAACACAATTATTATTTATTGTTTTATATTCATATACATATATAGCTAAAATTAAAAATCATATCTTTATATAATATATATATATATATTTTTTTTGATTATATAATATAAAGATCAAGAAAATAAATATACAACGGTCGTCCATCACCTTCCCTTATAAACAGGGATGACTTATTAAAATATACCACTGCGATACGAGCATTTTTTTTTATGCTAATGTATTGCGGAAAATTTCGACGTTATAATAACGTCGAAAAAGAAAATAAAAATAGAAGAAATAAGAGCGAAACTATTGTTCTTTTTCGCAATTCATCATATTCCGAACGAAGGACGTGCGTGATAGTAACTAATTTGCAAAATGCCGACCGACTTTCTTAGTGACGTTTCTATTCTTCTATTATTACTTCATACTTTTGTCGTTTTATAATGACACTTTTACACTCTAAAATACGTGTATAGTATATATATATATATATATATATATATATATATATATATATATATATATATATATGCCTGTTTATTCTATCAGTAAATATTTTATCGTTCAAATTTGGCGCGAAATTAAAACGTTTGCGTTTTTTCTTTTGGCGCGAAAATTGCAAGTAGATGTTTTTTTGATTGTCGACAAAAAAAAATTGGGAATAAAACGCCAAAAACGCGAACAATAATTACGTGCATTGAAAAATGAAACACGCTAAATTGCATGAGGTGCAATCGCATGAACATTACATACAAAAAATATGGCTAAATTGACGAATAAACTTTGTGATTTTATGATATGACCATATATAATACATATATATATATATATATATATATATATATATCGCAATTTTAGTACTTTGACAAAGTCAATTCATGTCTTCGAATTTAATATATCGAAAACTACCCTTATAGTCAATTTTAATAAAGATCGACATTAAGGGTAGATAAGAGCAATATATGCATGTGCATAAACAAATAGTATTTACAAAACGTTTCAATATATTGAACGATTGAATCAATATCGTTCATTCTACAATATATACCATTAAATACAATGGTTTTTAAACTATAAAAAATATAAATTAATCATATTATATATATATATATATATATATATATATATATATATATATATATAAATGTATGGTGCAATTTCCGATGCATCCGCAATCGACCGCACAATTATCCAGCACTATATAGAAATTGGAATATTTAAACCGACGAGGAAATTGAATTTGAAGTGCAAAAGCAGAGTAAGCGAAAGCTATTCATTGTATGAACCGGGAAAATTCAGCAGAATGCATCCATAGCCATGCATCGGTGTGTTAATGAACAAACTTTTCAGGCTGATAAACGTCGCTGAAAATTTTGCATGGAACGTATTAAAACGAAAATATTCCAGTTTTCAGACGGACGACACATATTTTTAGTTCATATTATAATTGTATATTTCGCTTTAATATTCTAGCAGTTTGAAATTTCAACATATTTTATATATAAGTTGGAATGAAAGCTGAAAATTTATAATACAAAATAAAAAATGTACGATATTCATTGTATATATATATAATATATAAAATTAAAATTTTAAAATTTACAACAACGTTATATAATTTCAATTTTCTGTACTGATTGCTGAAAATACGATATTGAAAAAAATATAATATAAAAATGATAGTATTGTTAAAATAATATAAAATAGATAAAAGTTATAAAAATGATTAAAAATAAAATATTCATATTTAAAATCAGTGAATTAAAATATAAAATTCTTGTAAATAACTATACTTAAATATAAATATAAATATTACATTGAAAAACAAAGAGAAAATTTTTCATATTATATAACGTAAAAAAAATAATAAAAAAACTTTTTAAATAACAGTCATAATATAGCAGACATTTAAACGTCAAAAGATAAGTCTTATAAATAAACATAAAAGATATATATATATATATATATATATATATATATATATATATATATATATATATATAATATATAGGCGAAAAAGCGCGATGAATTTATCGAATCGGAAAGAAAAATTTAACGAGCGATAAAAAATACGAGAAAAGCGCGATGAAAAATCGAACGAAAAAATTTTCCGAAATTAAAACGACGCGAACGTTTCGAAAATTTCAATTTTAAAAACGCGCATAATGAGACCGCTCCACGTTTTTTTTTTATCTTTACTTTTTTCCTCAACGGTTGCATCTCTCAAGTTTTTCCATTGTCATAAATTCACGATTTAATAAAATACGGTAAGTTCCATAATAGAAAAGATTTCGAATTTTATTTTTATATAATCGTAAATAATTTAATGATATTTTTTCTATATTATTTTTAATTTTTTTTACGAATAATATTGTTAAAACTATTTTACATGATGAATAAAGATAAGAAATAATATGATACTAAAATAGGTTTTATCAAAAGAGCTTTTAAATTCCTATGTAACACAAAACTGAAAGTTCATAAATTGCCAACATCACAAAGTTTTCTCATATACAATATAAATATTTTAAAATTCAAAAAATATATAAAAGCTTCTTTTCTATCTATATTATTATAGATAACGATAAAAATTGAATTAAAAAAATCGATAACAGGTTAAATAAACGTGAAAAATAAAGGTTACAGTGGTGATTGGGGGGAGGGCGTTGGCGGCGGGGAGGGGATTAAAAATAAAATTTATGCACATATATTTTTGGTCGGTTTACATTTTATTTTATTTTATTTTTCATCCCCCGCGTAAACCGCCGTTATTTTCCCGTTTCAGCTTGTTATCTGCAACGATAAAAAATAATAGCTCGGTAGGGTTGACAACACATTTTTCAGACGGGGGTCCAAAAAAGGATACGGCATATACTGTGTTTCCTGAAATAAACAATTTATTTAAACGCACTACAATATGCACACATTCCTATATCGCTATCTACATACAAATATATATATATATATATATATATATATATATATATATATATATTATCATATCAAAAACGATAAAAAAAATACTAAAAATTTCAAAAATATACTATAAAATATTTTAGTATATAGTATACGTATGTTTAATATATTTTTTTAATAAATAATTTAATTAATTATATTAAATTATTGAATTTGTCAACGATATTAGTGAATTTTCTGAATTTACTTTATAAGGACGAATGAAATTCAAAAAAAAAATATTTTCGATAAAATATATTTAAATTATTATATTCGGTTAATTTTGTTGTATATTTTAAGCATGTCACAAGTTTGATAATTTGTATATATTTTCATTTTTTTTTTAATTAATGAGTTCATTATGATACCTAAATTACTCGATAGTAATGTTTATTTATCTATATCTATATCTATATCTATATCTATATCTATATATATATATATATATATATATATATATATATATGTATGTATATATGTATGTATGTATACAATAAATAAAATTAATTTTATAAATTCATCGAATTTAGACTACATACAAAAAAGTACAAACGCAGCATAATAAAGAATGCGTGACTTGTCGGTTGTGTTATTTTGCAAACTTGAATAATTTTTCTAGGCGTTAGCTAAATTTAGCATGTGCTAAATATTTTTATTGAACTGTCGTCGTTCCAATTTTGACGAATTTTTATATTTTATTATTTTTATTATTATTATTATTTGTGAACGCTTTTTGTGCGAACGTTAAAATCGATTACGAATGGCGTGTCTTTGCCGAATTTAACTTTGCGCTAGTTTTGACGACTCGAAAAAAACGAGGCCTTAAAAAGGTTAAAATTTAATCTACACAATTGGAACGTTTCGAAAATTGTATTCAATATTGAATATATAACGTCACAATAAATATTTTGAATCTTAACTCCAAAAAAATATATAAAACCTAATTTCAAAAAAAAAAAAAAAGATTGTAATATTTTTAATACATACGGAAAACAGATAGCGATTTATTTATATATCAATAAACCTTAATAATCCACTTTAATAGTAAATTACGAATTCAAATTCTAGTTTTATCACTATCAATTTTCATTTTTATAAATTAACAAAAAATAAAAATTTTCCAGTAAAAGAATAATTAAAATATATTTGAAGATATGTAAATTAAATTTTACATTATAAGCTACCTACAAATTTTTTACATACATATTATATATATTAAAAAATTCCATACTAAATTTACCTTTCAGTACATTATTCGATTTAAAGTATTTATTAATTATACTAGATTTATAATAAAATTGATTCTATAATAATAAACATAACATGTTTTTTCATACATATATTATTGTTTTAATATAAATATAAATATCGTCAAAAAGTTCAATGCCATTGTTAAACCAGACGCCGCGATAATTTATAAAATTATCGCACTTTTCATAAATTTATAAACGTGAATTTTCAATTTCAATCACTTATCGTCATAATGCAGATGTATATTTGCGAATAATAAATAATAATAATAATAAAAATCGGTTCAAAAACCGTCTCGCATATTTCAAAAATAAATCCGATTCCTTATGCGATTATCATTTTAATAAAATATATAGAGAAATAACGATTTACGCTCATGAATAAAGCCTTCGTTAAAAATCGACATCGCATGACAGATTTTCAGAGGGAAAAACGGACCGTTTTCCCGGTAAATGAAATGCATATTTCATCCCCTAATCGCAAATCGTTCATATTTTGAAATGTTGTGATATATATATATATATATATATATATATATATATATATATATATATGTAAGTATATATGTATATATATGTGTGTGTGTATTAAATGACAACGAACACGAAACAGTGGCTCGTTTTATTCAATTACTTATGGCCAAAATTTGTAGTTTGAAACAATGCGTGACTTCAAAACTATTATACTCCAATAATACTATAAAAATTTCATAACAAATATAAAATAATAATGCAATTTCAAATATAAAAATATCTATGGATGATTGTGTTTTTATATTAATGATATACAATCTTTTTTCTTTCGACGAAATATTAAACAAAATGATATTAAATTTCATAGTCTATCTAATATATCAACATTAATATTATAAAAATGTACATATAAACAACAATATACAATACAAAGATTAATAACCATTATCAAATTTTCATAAAAAAAAATCAATTAACATTTTTTTTTTCGTAAATTATTAAATATACACACGCACATATTTTGGACCCCGGGACTGACTCCAGCCAAACAAAAGGAAACATTTCGGTTATAACTCATCATAGAATAGCCAATAAATAAAACGATATACGTATAATTTCGGCACAGGACACGATCGTACATCAACGGGAATAGGCGAAGCATTTCGCGTAAATCAAGACTGGAAAAATCGAGAAAATGAAGGAAAATTCACGTACATAATAACGTACACATATTCGCATGATTTGTATAGATTTATCTCATACTATAATAGTAAATACGTCGTTTTCATCGGTAATTCAATTTCACAATGAGTATACATAACATGTACCACTTTTCTTATATAATATAATTACAATAATATATATATATATATATATATATATATATATATAGTTATATTGATTTAAAATTGTGACCTTTTTTTTCTTCTTTTAAGACCGATGAGTGCGTGTGAACCGCTTTAACCCTTTGCCGATTACGACTCACAAAATGGGCAAACTCAAAACGCTCGCATTAAAAATGTAACGCGTATTACAAACCGCATAAAACTTGACGAACGTTCCACTTCGTCACTACACATGTCCCCGTTTAAAGCTCAATTTCAGAAAAGTTTTATTGAAAAAGTTTAAAATAAAAAAAAAATGGACGTAACACGACTTATATCCTTCTACGCATTGCGCCATCTATATATATATATATATATATATATATATATATATATATATATATATATATATACATATGGAGTTCTGAAATAAAAACTTTTCAAAACAAATATATGCAAGAGAAGAGAGCAAAGAAAAAAAACAAGATGAATTCCCCGCAAAGACGAAATATAAGCGGATTGAAAGTTGGTTTATAAATATATATATGTGTATTTTAGAAGGGGTAAAGAATTTCATTTCGCGCTCCGTATAAATATTATTAATGATGTGAGGAAATTTTTCGAAATGCCCCCTATTATTATTATTTATTTTATTATTTTTTTATTACGTCGCCGTCGACCCGCCGAATAACATAATAATATATTTGTAATGCCGACGAGGCGTTTTGTACGCACCGATGATTCTCAAATGTTCATATATGCGCAGCTTTATGGACTGTGATCCGTAAATTGTGAAATTTGCGCTCTTCTTTCTTTTCTATCTATTTTTATTATTATTATCTCAAAATTCAATAAAATATATTAACATCTCTTTTCGGATATAATATTATAATAAAATATAAACAATTCCTATCTATACTTACAAATTTCAATCGATCCGAATTTTCAAATATTCATTATAATATATATATATATATATATAAAATATTGAAATTCTGAGCTTAAAAAGACCGTAGTGATTCTCATTACAAACACAGTATACCTCATTAAGATATTTTAAATGAATTGCCGGGGAAAAATCTCACAAATTTTCATATTGTCTACAATTTTCCCGCTCACGTTTCCAGAGGGTGTAATAAATGCGATGCGGCTCTGATTTGATTTAGACTTTAGACCTCCCCTTTTTCCCAGAGTGAATGATGGTTTTATTTAAACAACCCCCTACCCATATATATAATATAGATATGTACATGTTCAAAAACGTTTATACACTTTTCAAACGGAATTTCGCGAAAATACATAAAACAACATTCGAAATTTTAAATTAAATCTCAAATCAAAGGGATTAAAATATGTATAAAACATCGGTACGCCTTTCAAATTGAATTATAATACGATATATTTTTTAATTTATTTATACGTATATATATATATATATATATATATATATATATATAATATTAGAGCAGGGTATGTATAATAAATATTTATTTATAAGAATAAATCTTGAGGGGTTGCGCTACTGTTGTGTTGTATGACGTGACACGAATGCAATACTCAACTTTAACGCTTCGGTTGCGAGTGAAAAAAAAGAATAATAATAATAATAATAAAAAAAGAAGAAAATGGAAAACTCGCATTACACGTCATACGTACATCATGACATGTGTGTGAAAATCGATTTTCATAAAGGTACAAACTGGTATACGGCGCGCGGAAAATTGCGGGAAAATCGCATCATCCATCTGAGAGCAAATATAATTCGTCATCGTAAAAATGGCTGCACAACGTTATAAACATTAAAATATTATTTTTATATTGTAAATCTGGAATATATACATTGGTTTAAATTTTATTCTAATGAAAAATTGACGATATTCGAATTTTATAGAAAGATTTTCATCAGATATTTTATGAAATATAAATAAATTTATTGATTTTTTATATTATATATTAAAATATTTCTTTCTAAAAAAATACTGCACGATAACGATGTAAGAAAATCATAGTTATCCGATTTTATTAACTTATCTTGTAGGGTCAAAATTGCGAAGGACTCATAAAATCGACCCATTTAACCCTTAAAAACCCCAGCGCGCATTTCTCGCTCATTATTTATGATACACGGCATTTGTATCTCTTGAGGGATATACGGCGAGGGGTAATAAAACGAAATAAATGAGAGGAAAAGAGAAAAGCAAAAAAAAAGACAAAATTGTGCGGTAAAAACAAACAAACAAACAAACAAAAACTTATAATAATAGTAGTAATTCGGAAAAACGTAGGAAACAATGTGTAATTATTAGTTGTAAGATATTATAATTACGCAATAGCTTTTTTTTAATTATTTTTGATCAATCGAATATCATATAATATTTATTATTAAGGAAAAAATATCGATAAATATTAAGGAATATTCACGGTGAAAAATAACCGCGATGACATTAAGTCAAATTAATGCGACACGCTTAAGATGAGATTTGTACCCCGTTAATATCGCTAATTTGTTTGTAGCCTAACCCTCTCTACGGGGGAGGGTTAAAAGGGGTTAATCCGAGACGATTAAATGATTAAAGTCATAAATTGTCGTCGCCGATTGTGCCAAAGTCCAAATTTCGCCTGTCATACCTGGAAAATTGCGTTTACGTTTCAATATGTCGCACTTCTGACGCTGAAATGGCATAACTCAAAACTGTCACATTGTATTATATTAAAGAAATGACTTATTTTTTTTTTGTCGACGATAACCGACATATTTTAAACGACGATTATTAAAATGAAGTTATTGTAATATAATTGTAACATAGTTGATAAAAATAAATTATATATCGTATATTTATATTATATATATATATAAATATACAATGAAAGAAATAATTATAAAATACAAATTTATTTTTGATTGATCATTTAACAATGCAACGGTTAACAATGAATAATACAAAAAAAAATGTATTATATTATAAAAATATTTCCAGTTTAGTTAAATGTAAGTTCAATTTCATGCGCATAAATATTTAATAATATACATAATTTTTATGAAAAAAAAACATAAAAATGAATTTAACAATAGTATAAAAAATTTAAGAGTGCATAATAACAACCCGCATTGTATAATAATGCGAAAAAAAGTACATAATTTATATGTCATGAATGTATAAATTTTCGATTTCGTTGCATGTCTGAGTACCGATGAAAAGTATGAATAAATCAGGTCAGAGGTTCGTAATCTACATTTCGCGAACTAGGCAATAAATTAATGACTAAATTTTTTTTTTTTATAAAATTCAATCAAAAAAAAAAGTCGTAAATATCGATATAATAATCGTAATTCAATATCGACAAGCTAAAAATATTAATAAGTCAAAATGTTAATTGATCTGACATTACGATAAACAAAAGATTTTCGTCCGTCAATCGAGGGTTAAGTCGCATAAAAATGTCACGGCGAAAAATTGTGACGCGTCACAATAATAGTAATATATCACTTTTCCACAAAAAAAAAATGATAATAATAATAATAAAAATGACGAAATAAATAAAATAAAATAATGCAAACAATTCGTTCTTGCTGTTCTCTCATTTATTTTTTTTTTTTTTTTGATACGTACATATATAAAAATGTTTGTATTTTCTCTCTTTTTTTATTATTTATTATCTCATCGACGATCTATCAATGTCGAGATGAAGATAATAAATTTCGTAAACATCGACGAAAAATGTGTCCATCGAAATCAATATGTATGTATTTTTTTTTTTGAAGCTCCAATTATAAAATGAATATATGTATGAAAATATTTATATATAAAAAAATATTTTTACCAATATGTATTCGATATTATTATTTTTTTTAATTATTAATGATTTTTATATTATTTAAAAAAATTTGTGCATGAAAATAATATATATATTCCAAATTTTTGTGGTTACGAAATTCGTAGCAACCATTTTTTATTCATCCTCAGTTTCTATTTTCAATTCCGAATCCGTTATGGGAAAAAAATGCACGGATTTTTCTCGGTGAAATTTACTTTTCTTCGAGCGAAATCCTCTGAAAATACAACAATACAGAAACTCGGCAAAAAATCAATAACTGGTATGCCTTCAGGAAGTCATACATTATCATCCCTCGTCTTGAAAAAAGTAATACATAGAAAAAAAAAATGATAATAATAATAAATACGACAAATTCAACGTAACAAAACAATATGATGTTAAACTTCTTGATATTAAACGACCGCATCTTATGTGAAAATATATAATAATATATGCTTAAATCGGTCAGCGACGCTTTTAAGCCTTATTACACAATACAATAATGCCTTTTGTTAAATTAAGTTAGTTTAAGTTTACCTAAATATCACTCGAATAAAATTACGCATTTGTAATAAAACAAATACGTGTACCCGCATTAGGCGAAACCGCAAACGACACAAAGCGAAACGACTCGGGTTTTTGGTATTCGATCGGATTGTGGTTCTCAAACTAAATATCGTTTGATAATGAGCGATTTTCAAACCCTCATCCAACATCAATACTTTATTTTCAAACATTAAAATTATAATTTAAAAAAAAAATATATATATATAAACAAAATTGATAATAATTGAGAACGACCGATTTACTGTATTATTAAATAATCTAAATATGTCTAAATAAAAATCCAATTGAGAATCGCCGATGTGGTCTTCGAAAATCCCACTTCACAGCCGCAAAGGTCAACGGGAAGGTTTCTCCGAGATTTATTTCTGTATATCGCAAGGCCGGATTAGACGGATTTTCCGGAAAAATTAGACCGGATTTTCCGGAACACTCGAAATGAAGGGATTTCCACGACAAATAACAACTCCTCTAACCGAAAAACATTACCGAGGGTAATAAACAAAAGTTACAGACACGCCGGAATTAAAGCAAAATAATTTTCAAGGAAACGAACATAAATACATGCTTATATACGTGTAACTTGTGACGGCCTTAAAGCAGCACGCTTGCCAAGTAATCAGACTCAAATCTTATAACATCAAAAAAAAAACATTCAAAAATACATATTTTTTTTTAATACACTAAAAAAACTTTTAATATATTTAAAAAACAATGTTCATCACTATGACGTCAAATATTAATATATGACGAGAAATGATTTAGAATATAAAATTAAAATATGAATAAATAAGATTTACTGCATAATCATACGGGGCGATCCCTCGGTGCCTCGAGATTAGCCGAGGCCCCAAAAGTTTCGCTACTGCATAAACAGCGGAATTGAACATAATTTCAAACTTGGAATAAATTTATCTTTATGACTAACGATGAAATAATAACGTAATAGAGCATAATCGCAGTTCCGTATAACACTTTTAATATAATAAATTATTTTAACGCCATATCCTTTACGATGGACGTGTTAATTTTGACACGGTATATATTTATAATCCATGTTACAATTCACACGTGAATTCAACATGAAATTATGATGCAATATAACCCTAAATTGCACCAGCAAAAAAATATATAACATAGTTTTGAATGACAACTGTATATGCGACATTGAAATTATTCCACGCCACTGGCCGTGAAATATTACCAGTATCTATGTTATACACGTTATATTGTGTATTAATTTTTCAAAATAATATATATATATATATATATTATTTTTTTATATAAAATTAATATAAATAGGATGATTTTATTGTGATATTTAATATAAATGTATCTAATATGTAAAATTCTTGTATGATAAGAAAAAATATAAAAAATAATTAAAATTTTAAATAATCGATATGATTATATATTAAATGAATATATATATATATATATATTTTCTTCTATTTATACCCCTATGAATGAGATTGCCACTCCATTGAACAAGATAAGAAATTCTAACCCAGAAAAGTATAATAGTCGCGTTATCAAAGACCAACTCTGCCGCACATTCACAAACACACACATGCACACACACACACACACAATGTATATCATTAAGGACAAAGTTCTGTTTCGTTTAATCCCTTGTGTTTCATTCGAAATAACAACAACAACAACGAAAAAAAAAGAGAAAAGTAGTGGAAAATGACTGGAAAACTCATCGCGTGACCGATACACGTAAACAACGAACAAACACCGTAACGACCGCAACTTCGACGAACGTCAAATTAAATAAACCCGGGCTTTATTTACCCCACCGATTTTTTTCACCTTATATCGCTTATCGACACGGCTAACTTTTAACCACCTTCCCTCCCCTCCCCCCTTTCGTTTCGATCTTTTTCGAAGAAAATATAGTGGTACGAACTCGTACAAGACGTGTTCATAATATGTATATAAATAAGTGGACCCGACGAATGAAATTTGCGCATTGTGAAAAAAAAATAGTAATAAATAAAATTTTAATATTATATATATATATATATATATATATATATATATATATATATATTAAGTTGAAATATTGATATAGTAGATCAGACCTTGCGATAATCCGACATTCTTATAAATTAAGAGCTGAATTATATATTTATTGCTCACGGTGCAAAAGCGCGCGCATCGATTCGAACCCAAAAACGTCGTCGGCAATTAACCCTTTGTCCCATTTTGAAAAAGGTTTTCGTCGACGTTTAATTACGGTAAAAACTATTTTCATCCACCCCACCCCACTCCCCACCCCCTCAATACACTGCCTTTTTCGATTTTTATTTCGTTCACGGTTAAGCATTTGTCGCAAAGTGAATCCGGTTCCTTTTATTTTTTTGTACGCTAATAAAATTCGATTAAGTCGATGCGATAAAAGTAAATCGACACAAGTGATCGCACATAAGAATCACTAACGACGATGTGAACGACGCTTAATATCGCGAAATTATATTAAGCGAAAATAACGCGACCTCGCCATATAACGTGCATTTTTATAATCTATCTGCATTTTAGATTGTATATCAAACATGAAACATCGTATATTATTATATAAAATATTTTTATAATTAATAACGAGTGATATTATGATTATAAAAAAAATAATGATGTATATTTTTTTAATTATAATACATTATAAAATAAATGTATTATTTTTGATGATTGAGTCACTAGTTTTTCGTTCAACTTTAAAAAAATATTATTCTATAGATTTTAAATTAAATAAAATTCAAATATTTCAATTTAACTTCATTTAAAAATTATGTCAGTAATATATTTTTTCTATTGAATGTTTCAAAACATTCAAACGAAACAAAAAAATCTAGTTAATCTACTATATCTACTAGGAAAACTATGTGATGTATAAAACGATAATATTCGATAACGTAGTAAACAATTTACACTATCGAATGACCCCAGAATTGAATAGAACGAAATTATTTTATGGATGAACAAATTCCCGGTACAAAACTCGTTGTGTGTAACACGCATCGCGGGTTCTCAATCTGTGTTACGCGGACGATCGATTCTGAAACTTTTTATTATCGGAAAACAATTATTCAGTGTTTGCAACTGTGACTAATGACATTCATGATCGACTATCGAAGTCCGTTTGATGTAAGCTGATCTATAAAAAAAATATTTTGTCGAAATAAATATACTAAATAATTGATAATTATATATAAAATAATAATATTATACTAATTTGTAAAAAAAAATATCAGCGTACATTTATATACATATATACAATATTATAAAAAAATCACACACAACTCACAGATATTTTTTTTTATTTGTGTACAACTAATAATTATTAATAAATAAAAAAAATCATATATTTAATTTAATTTTAATTATCGCTTCAGTATTTTTTAAAAGAAAACGAATCGGTAATAGTTTAGCACTGCTTTCATTGATTATTTAAAGTTAACTCGCAAAACTTCCGTTTTCTGTTTAATCGAAAACTTGGATAAAGTTCCGGGGAAATTTATTCAATATTCAGTCAATAAGTTATTTTCAATTCAATTATATTATGAAATTTTAAATTAGTTAAAATTTAAATATATATATATATATATATTACACAATTTTATTTTATATATAATCATAATATATTTTTTGTATAAATATCAGATAGTTTCTAATTTTAGTTACCGGTCAGTTACCATTATTTTGATTATATATAGTGTTAATTCTAACTATTTAATTTGTTTTAGATTATGATAATATTAATAAAAATTGTACATAAAATAATTTATAAGAAGATAAAACTTATTTATAAATAAGTTAGGTAAAGATTGGGAAAGTGATAAATAAAATGTGATTAATTCTGACCGAATATTCGCTGCAAATATCTCGTAAGAATTCGGTATCCTTATTTATTTATTTATTTTTTAATATTTTTTTCTTCACAGGACAAAGCGAACATTAATGGGGGAGGGGGGATGGTGGTATGTTTTTTAATCCGTTCCGAATTAAATTAGCCGTGCGCCGGGGCGGCGAAATTACGAAAATGAAAAGCGACCGGCTGCGTTACGCGCGCACACACACACACACACACAGACACACCGACAATGAGCCTCATTTTAATCCTTTTGTTGCGGAAAATGGAAGGCGAAAAGGGGAGAGAATACGCTGTCCGTGACAGCAAAAAGAGACTGATGAAACACACAATTTAGCCAGATACGACTTTTCTAATGTGATTCTCATCAATCACGAATTTTCCTTTTTCCACCACCCAACCCCTAACTAACCCGATTCGAGTGGGGTGTATATTTTTTTTTTTTCGTTTTAAGAAACCCCTCCGAGTCGGTTTTTTAAGCGCTTTGTTTCATTTATTTTTTTATTTTTTTTTCCTTTTTTGAACAATGGAAGCGCGTTCATGATTTCGAGCTTTAAGGCTAATTAAAAATTTAATGACCTTCAGTTAACTGTATTACACGAACACCTTTGTCCGCCTCCATTATAATTTTATCATATTATGGATATTATTATTATACGAAATTAAAAATGCATAATTTTATTTACATATTTTATAAGTAATTAGTATAAATAAAAATAAAACGCTTATCTTACTTCTTAGTTTTACTATCACTAATAGAATTAAATAAAAATGTTTAAATAATGTTCATAGCTGTTACATATTATCATAATAAATACAATAAATAATATTAAAAATTTATATAAACTCATATTTTTAGCGGTAATGAATAACTCCGAAACAAGCGAGCGAAACACATTTGTGTAAATAATGATTTTTATTCAATTTCAGTTTCCGTATGAAACTTGAAAAGGCTGAAAATATTATTCAGCATTAACCGCACTCAGATCTAAACCATACATACGGACAAAACCAATTATAACTTAAATTATTACACACACACAAAGTACTGAAAAGTTTACAAAACACCGAAAACACTTTAACAAAGCTACGGTTTCATATGTTTGTAAAAAATAAATAAATAAACACATCGAAAAATACTGAAAAATAAAAGCACAACTGAAAAATATTCAAAGAATATTCTACAAAAATTTTTTTATTAATATTATATAATTTGATTTAATCGTTACGATTACATATCAAAAGATTTTGTTTACAGCATTTTTCGATGAAATAATGATCAATAGTCAAACAAAACGACATTTCATATATAATTTGTTTTTATTAGTGATTATTCAAAGTAGTTATATTAAGATATACGACGGAAAACTATTCTGAAGCTGTTAGAAATAATCCTTAAAGTGCTCCAAATCGACTGCGGAAACTCTATCGCAGCTTTTAAGATTAATCAAGACGTGTTTTCGCAGTTAATCTAATTATAAAAAATAGCTAAAAAAACATCTAAAGTCAAAGAAAAAAAAATATTTTTATTAATATAGCTTATATAAATTTCAATAGTATACTTTTTATTAAAAAAAATATATATTTACATAAAATTTATAATATTCATGTATTTAGAAATAATTACCATGAATTTGATTTAATTTAAGTTTTCACTTTTAATCGTCTTTTAATAAAATAAAATAAAAATAAATGTAAGTTTAACGTAGAACAGACGACACAATTCTGTGATAATACAAATTAAGTCCTTAATGGCCGAATAAGAGGCTTAATCTCTAAGAGGGGTATAAATTTAATCATTTAAACGATAAAATAAAAAACTGAACGAGAATTATACTATTATATGAATTGAAAAAAAAAATATATATATACATATAAAAACCTTGTTTATTTTTGTAAATAATATTATTTTTATTAATGTCGCTTTTTTTGAAACTACAAGAAATATTATTTTTATTAAAGCGTTGTTTTTTTTCGACGTGGCGGCAAAAATCGCGTTCACTTTGTGTATTAAAGTAAATAAAATTTTAATATGAAAACGAATATATATATATATATATATATATATATATATATATATATATATATTCAAGTTTTAACTAAATACAGAAAATTTTTCCACGATAGAATTTTATATTAAAATTAAATTTTTCATTTTATATATACATATATTTATATATTCATGAGTTTAATTATGAATAATATATTTTTGAATGATTTGAAAATGAATTCAATTTTAAATATTAAATTAATGTAAATAATAACAATAATAGTAATCTCAAAAAAGACATCGCTTACGATCGTATTATTATTATTATTATAAATGTTACGAACGCGTCGTAAACTCGCACACTTGCACCCTTTGTCGTTCGACGTATAGCAAATTTTAATATGAAAATTTCGAATATATTATTATTATTATTATAATGGACACGTTTTCGTAATCAATAATTTATTTGCGAATAGACCTCGCTTATATATATATATATATAATATAATAACACGGTAAATCATAATATAACGTAATGTGACACAACATAAATCTGCAATTTTGAATGGCGGAAATATTAAAGGCGAAGCGTGAAAAAGCCACCGCCGTTTTCAGCATCTGAATATTCAATGAGTGCCCGGGCCTTTTTATTCAGAATTATCCTTGTATACTAATTTTGCTGAAACTTTTCAATATAAATCATCGGCTGCGGTTTCGCGTTGCGCAACTTTAAAAACACGGAAAACGCAAGAATAATTCCGCCCGTTTTCCCCTTAACATTTCCACCACCCCCCCCCCCACCCCCACAATAACCTCATTATTTTCGTTATATTCTAATATATTTTTAATTCAAAAAATTAATTAATAAATCAATAATCCTTCAATATAACATATATTAAATTTATAATATAGTCCACTTCACTATTTATCCACAGTACATTCCGTTAACATTATATAATATATAGTAAAATATTAAAACTTGAAATAAACTCTGGCGTAAAAGAAGTAAAAAAAATAGTATTTACTACTACTACTTCAATCGAACTTATTTATTCCGGTCTAAAGTTTGTATCTCGAAACCCATTTTATCCATTTTATCTCGGTAAAAATAATTACAGTATTTCTAAGAATTTTCCTTCCAATACTAAAACCCATAATAGTATCGTTAATAATAATGTTGTTGTCAAATTATAAAATAAGTCAATATATTATACTTTTATACGATTACAAATATTGTATACATAATAATAATCAAAATGTATCGAGAACGATTCAATAAAATTTAAAATTAAAAATTTATCGATCAAAATACGTATTTGACCTATTTAAAGAAATTATTAATTTCCACTATATTATATAAATTTTTTAACACATCAAGTGTTAAAACAATTTTTTTTAACCCTTTCAAGACTTGTGATATTTTTTTTATTGCAATATCAATCAACTCGAAGTTACGTTCGTCAAAATTGAAAGTTTTAATTAAAATACGAAAAAAAATTATAAAAAAATGTATTTCATAAAGAAAATATATTCATGAATTAAAAATTACTCGAAGAAAAATAATATATAATAAAACTGTTTTATTAATAAATGAACACTATATGACTTTATTTTTAACACGTTGAAGTCAATTAAAATTTTTGATCATAATTTTTTAAAATGTTTTTTTTGCAATTATATATATATATATATATATATATATATATATATATATATATATATATATATATATATATATATATATATATATATAATAAATATTTATAAATAAAACGTAACTCGAATTTCTGTTACATTTTGATAAAAATCAAACAAATACGATCTCAGTTAGTAATTTAAATTATCCATTTGCGATACTTATTGATCCATTATAATATAATACAAACATTATTAAACGTACTAACGATATCGATCTTCATT
Organism: Leptonema lineaticorne; assembly: GCA_024500535.1. Taxonomy (NCBI): domain Eukaryota; kingdom Metazoa; phylum Arthropoda; class Insecta; order Trichoptera; family Hydropsychidae; genus Leptonema; species Leptonema lineaticorne. The sequence continues at coordinate 12,040,141 of JANIJI010000006.1, read as the reverse complement.
TTATAAATGAAAAAAAAAAATATTTATATTTATATATATATATATATATATATATATATATATATATATATATATATATATATATATCGAACCGAGTATTCTTCGTTGAACATAGTCAGATCCAATTAGCTTTTAAAATCGATCTAAAATATCACGTCGAGCACACTGCTTTATATCGGCGTGACGAGAGAATGGAAATAATAAAAAAATTAAAAAAAAAAATAACTCGTAACAGTATTATGGGGCACTCGTCGACATTTTTATCAGTGATTATAATGTGTAATAATTTCTAAGTGGAAATGAGACGTAATAGTTGCGGATGGTAGGGCTTACATAACGACGCAATTAAGGGTACCGTGATGGGAGGCCGTTGTGCGCGAAGGTTTTTGTCGCACAGACCTAATTAAGATAGCGTCTCGTTCCGCCTTATCGATGTCGAAGCTCTAACAGTGGTTTCATCCCCTAATCTTGGGGTCCGGTGCCGCAATTTATGGCACTAGGAGACGATGTCAAGCCTGAAGCGAAACGATCTTTCAACGTCTTTTTTGCCATAAGAATATATATATATATATATATATATATATATATATATATATATATATATTAAATCCTTCCAAATCTACATATGTACATACAACCTTTTTTTTTAGCGAGTCACATGTGCGAAAATGACGATCCGCCGAAACGCATACAAATAATCCGATACAAATAACGCGCCATAAAACGAAAAGCATAGCATATAAACTGAAATTTTTCTTGTGAAAGTGTGAAAGCCTCCATAATCCGTCGTGGAAATAGAAAGATTTCGATCAAAGTTTCGACCGAGGTTATCGTGACATACAGCCAAGTTGTAAATCTCACATTTGAATATAATTTCAACTTATCGTCATATGTATATATATATATATATATATATATATATATATATTTTATTTATATCATATTACATTTGCAATTTTATTTATATAAATATACGTCTAGAATATTCTACATATTCTGAAATATATCAATATTTACAAAAAATATATATTTTCCTCTTTATATTAGATTATTCCAAAGTTGGAGATAGTCATAAAGAAAACTTGTTTTTCTTGTGTGAAGTGAATATTATAATAATATTTCTCAATCAGAACATCCTTCTATTGCTCATTTATATCTTTAAATCATTTATACTTATCACCATGAAAAAATAAAATAAAAAATTTTGAAATGAATAAAAAACTTCACTAAAGTAGACAATATACAGTATTAAGAGATGACTTAAAAATTGAAAACTTTATAACATTATCAAAGAAAATATTTCGGTATTTAATAAAAAAAATATCAAAGAAAAACTAATTGAGAACTGAAACGATGATTTCAACTTTATTGATTAAATTAATATATTCGAGTAAAAAGTGTTAAATTAAAAAAAAATGTCCTTACGTAATATCCCTAGTAGAAAAACAAAATCCTTACTCGAGCTTCTATTCACGAGTAGGTGGGAAAAGCTTGTATAGATCTGTCTTAGATAGAAAATTTGCTAGCTTTCAACATTTAATAATAAATTATTACAACTGATAAAATGAATGTTACATAATATAAAATGTAAATATTAATTATATGAACAATAATCGATCACGTGACGATAAATTATTATTATTACAATAGCATACATTTCGAAACACACACACACACATACATTCCATTTCAAATATTCCGAAGCATTAATCAAAAGTCGACCGACTCTGCAAAAGTTTAATTTCTTTTCGATCTTTTTCGCCCGAAAGTTTCGAAACAATCGGCAGCAAAACTTTTCAATCGTTCTCTAAATAATTTCGGAAAAACCGTCGAATAACGGATACAAGCGGCGTATAAAATTCCAGTTTCGATATACGATCGATTTGAAAAAGCACTCCAAAAAGAAAAAAAAGGAAAAGAAAAAAAAAGCGAGCTTTATAAGTGTTTTCTTTCCGATATTCGAATAGATATTTCGAATATCGTCGCATGTTTATATCGGCTTTTAGTACGTATATCGATGTCGCGATAACAGTTTTATATACATTGCTTTGACATATCAGATCTTTCTGACGTGTAACCGTATTATCATAAAATAATCTCGATTATTATCACCGTATATATGCGTTCGTAATTGTGAAAGCTAAATCGTATATTTAGACGAAATTTTGTACGAAAATAAAACGAAAATATTGTTTCATTTTCATACAAAAATTTTAATTTGTACATTTTCAAATGAACTTTGCTGAAAAACGATGTTTTGAAAAGTCGCTCTAATCATAATATTCATCTTATCAATATGCATCCAAAGATGTACAACTTTGTATAAATTATTCGCGAATTAATCATATATTTTCAAAGGTCACCCGTATAAGGCACACTTCTAAACGTTTTCATACATTTTAGTTTCATTTATTACTCATAATTTTGCTGAAAACACAACATTTTCAAAATTATTTTCAGCATATGACTCGTGTCAAAACGCATCTGATAATGTATAACATATATTTTCAAAGGTCACCCGTATAAGGCACAATTTCAAACGTCTTTATATATTTTTGTTACATTTATCATTTATAAGTTTACTAAAAAAAAAAATAACAATATTTTCAAAATCGTCTTAAGCATATGATTCTTATTATCAAGACGCATCCGATAACGTACAACTTCGTATAAATAATCTGCGAATTAATCAGTTATTCTCAAAGATCACCCGTATAAGGCACACTTCTATGGTATATATTTTTATGCATTTCAGTATTTTAAACTGTCATAATTCTGATAAGAAACTAAAACTCATCTTCACCTGTTATTTTTTTTTTAATTATAACTTAGACCACTTTCAGAATAATAAACGTATATATTAATTATTATTATAATACACATTGTAAAATTACATATATTCCAATACCAATGAACGAAAAATATCGTGTAATTTTCATCGCAAAATTATCAAATTTTCTTCGTCGTCCATATTTCACAGACAAAAATTGTTTTCGGTCCAACCGAGAAAGAATCGGATAAATCATCAAATAATACCCTCACATTAAAAGACCGACTCATTACAAAGAAAAGCGTCCCCTTAGAAATTATGCCCTTTTGCTCCCCCCCCCCTCCTTCCGACCGACACCCCTAAAAAAATATTTTTGTTTTTTTTTCTTCGTGTATTTTTTTTTAATTTTATTGCGTCGGCACGTTTTTGTCTTCTTTATTTTTTATTATTTTTTGGAGTACTTTTTGGCCTCCGACTGACTTTTGGCGAAGGCGTGGAGAACCTTTTCTCTGTCTTTTTTAAATAATTGATCGTCCCAAAAGCAATTCCGTCGCAATTAATATTCATGAAAAACGCGCTCGAAAACGTCGCGGTTCAAAATTGATATCGCGCAATAAGGGTCATTTTATTTTCAATCAAATAATTAATACAATTTTATTACATAGAAGGGGGTCTTTTGTTCTATTCATTTCTTTTCTTTTTATACGCGTTTTATCCTAATGACGCGCTATTAATTCCCTTGAAATATATAAATCTGTTTATATTTTATATAATCGTCATTTAATTTAATTAATATTAAAATCAACCAGTATATAAAATATTCGATAACAATCATTAATGATGACTATTTAGTAGAGAAATTTTTTTTTGTGCCTTTTACGTGCTCATAAGAAAATTAACGATCATATAATATATTTAATGGGAATTGTATAGTAAGTTTCCAAATCCTTACTGCGAAATTTTGATTGGTTCTAAAAATATCCATAACTGAGCCAGATGTGAGATATTTTATTTTTCTCTTACCCTTCAAATCTGGAGAATATTCCCTCTTGCGTTACCTGGAAACGCTTTCTATAGATATTACAAACTCTCCCGAGAAAGGAGAAGACCAGATTCAAAGAATTTTATAAAAATATAATACTTTATTATGTTAAGATTTCTTGAACATGGTCTTCTACTGAAAAAAATAACGCGTACCATCGATAATAATAAAAGAAAAATGTTATTTTTCCACTTCACAAATAATATAAACATTCTTCCAATTCTTATACATACATAAATGAAACTTGAATACGGAATATTAAATTTACTTTTTTTTATATTTCTGATTTATATAATATAAAGCGGTGCTAATATTACAAATTTATCTAACAATTTATATAATTATATATACACATATTGATAATGAAGTAGAAGAAAATTATTGTACGTGATGAATTGATCGAAAACGAACCGAAGATAATTATCGTCGATTATACGGATTCGAATGATCAAATATATATATATATATATATATATATATATATATATATATACATACATATACGGAAACGAACGGGGAAAAACTAAACGATGAGAGGGGAGAAAAGAGAGGAAAATCGGGAAAATTTTCCATTATTTCCCGACGATGAAAAATCGTCCAACTTCTATACGATCGAATTCGTCGATATTTAAACGGCAATTAAAGTGCAAAATGAAAGAAGAGAAAGAATTGAAAAAAATGGGGAAGATCGTTAAAAAGATACGCTTTTCAATGGCTGAATTCGATGTGTTTTTCCGCGATTTTTCCTTGTCGATATTCTATTTTCGCACACATAATAATGTATGCATGTGTGTGTGTGTGTGTGCGTTAGTATTTTTCCTTTCGCCCGATAAAATATGGACGAAAACTTTCGCCTTGTTGGATGTCAAACGTTGCTTTGATATTAACTCCATATATCGCTGCCTAAAGTTGAATATATAACGAGTTATTTGTTATATATATATATATATATATATATATATATAGATAAAAATTTTTTTTTATTTTGTACCATTAAAATAAATTAGGGGCGCAAAAATAAAACGTCACTTTTTCGAAATTATAAATTTTAAAAAATTAATAAAACAAATATTTTTCTTCATTTAAAAAAATATAACAATTGTAAAAATAATATAATGAATGTACCAATAATAATATAATATTTTATAAATAAATACACTCAATTTATGATAAAAATTTAGCCGTAAATTGCACAAACTTCTCAACAAATATTGGAAAGATTCTCAACAAATATTGGAAAAATTGTGTTTATCTTATATTTTTAGATAATTTCCAAATTACGTATATTAAATATAATTCATTTTAACTGATAAAAACTCATCTCATAATTTATATTAAAATGAAAAAAAATAAATTAATATTTTCCGCAGTAATTAAATTATAAATATATTTTATTATCACTTTTTAATAAGTATCGTACAATTTGTAAAAATTTATATATATATATATATATATATATATATATATATATATATATATATATATATAGTCCAAAATAAAAAATAATGCACACTGAAACGAAAGTGCGAAAGAGATTTAGATCCGAAAATACTTATATACCTGTACATAATATAAACGAATGGTATTTCGGGAAAAGATGCCCTTTTATCCGAAAAGTGCTACGATAAATAATGAAACAAAAAGTCATCCCGAAGGCCAAAAGTTTCGAAAGACGACGCCGTAAACCTTTGAGAAACTTCGAAAAGGTCATCGATTATTTAGCGAATAATTATAACGACGCGAAAACTCGATTTAACCATCTCGACGGGTCGGGAAAAGGCGATCAATCAAATTAATCAGATTGAAAATTTTCCCATGGTGCAAGGCTTTACGGCGACATTGTTTACACATAAAATACTTACATTCCATATGTATTATATATATATTACATATATAAAAAAGAGAATCTATTAATAAGCGAACAAAGGACACATCTGAATAAAATTTGATTTTACATTTCAGTTAATTAAAATAAAAAAAAATTATAATAAAGTATAATAAAATATTCATTAAGACGCTTTGTTTCTATCCTATGTATATATTAGCAGTAGAATAACGATCGTTAGGGTGCAAAATGCCCGAATACGGAACCCTTAACCCTAATTTGCAACGTAACCTGTTATCGTCGACTAATCTGCCAGTTAATATCGTTTCGGTCTCACCTCAGCTTTCGATATTTCATTTTCAATATTTAAAACGTCCGATTCATTGTGGCATTAAAGTTTTAAAAGCGGTTTACGTTTCCGTGTTCAAAAATTTAAACAAAATTACTACGAATACGGTTCAATTATACCCAATTTGTACGGTTACACTGAGGTGTCGACGGATAATTGAGGGTTAAATAATTACGCGCGATAATATTTTCAGAACGTTCAAAGATTTAACCGGTCATTTGAACGTCCGTTTTCATTTATACTACGAATTACATTTTAATATATAATATCTAAAATAAATAATTATAAACATTTATATATATATATATATATATATATATATATATATTATATAATATTAAATTTCATATTAAAGTCGAAGCCGTTTGCTAATAACGGCATTTCACAAGTCTAAAATCCCGTTTACACAGCTTGAATAATCAGCTTAGAAATGTTTAGTAAACATCCTCAGCGTTGCCATAGGATCCAAATAACATAAAATTAATGTTTTCCGAGCACTATATAATATATACCATACAATCTAATTAATGCCGTCGTCGTCTTCTGATTTCATAATATAACGGTAGCCAATTTTAACTGCGAGATACGTTAAATTTATTTAACCATACATTTCAAACCTTGAAAATGAATTTAATACCTACGAAATATTTAAAATAATCAAATATTGTCCTTCAAAAGGATTTTTCAATTCATATAGTTTATAAATTATTTGCAATACAAAATAAAAAATAACCAGTAAAGCAATCGAATATAGGTCAAGACCGTAGAATTGTGTCACTAGCTCATGTTTAAACCTTCACATATATATTATTATTTATTTAATAATTTTGATAAATTATCACAATTTATAATATTTATATATATATATATATATATATATATATATATATATATATATATATAATCAAACAATTTTTTTTATTACATTAATATTATAATTAACATCTGAACGATAGAAACGATGAATTCACTTAACTATATTGAGCAGTTCAAAATCGCATATTATCTCATAAAATATTTTAACTATACTATATAATAAATTTAATACAATTATAAATACAGGCAATATATTTATATTTTGATATGAATCGTAAACAAATAACGATATTAAAATTTGACAATAAAGAAAAAGTGAAGATATTGAACTTTTTTTTTTATAAACGAAATAAATCGGATCGTATTATACAGCTTTAAAGAACACTTAAAGCAATTTTACGAGACGGCTTCATTGCTGAATGTATTCTCTTAACTTTATTGCTCCATATCACGCAACGTTCGTCTGGAGAAAAACCAATTTTAAAGCTCCAATCAGCTAGAATTGCTCTACATCTTAGTTTTTTTTTTTTTTTATTAACTATCCAGAATACCCGGTGTAATTATCTGTTTTAATTTACATTCTCCTGCATTCTAATCAATTTTCCCATTTTATTTTATTTTATTTTTTAGAAGAGTTAAAATGAATAACGTATAAAATAATCAATAATCTAGAATGGCATGCATTTAATATGTGTGAAAGGGTTTTTAGACCCTGAATATCATTAGCATCTTCAATTTTCATTGATAAAAAACATTTTTTTTCTAAATATATTTAATATATAAAAAAAATACTCACTATTATAAATACGCGCACAATTCGTCGGAATAAAACACCTGTAAAAAAAAAACATTAAATATTATTATATAAAATGCAATAATAGTAATGCGATAAAAACTTGCATAAATTGTTAATAATAATAAAACTCAACAATATATAATACAACCGTGTAATATATATTTTTAAATTCGATTTAATATTTAATATATTATACGGTAAACATCATATATAGTATTTATTTTTTTTTTTTAAATTCGTTATATCGTAATTTAAATATACTAAATGGACTCCAGGGATGTACTATATATGAATAAAGAAACATTTACACGCACACCTATTATAATCGTTAATTTTTAATAGTAAAATATATTTTATATTAAATTATTATTTTAATTATGATTCGATATTTTTTATATATAATATATAATATAATCAACAATAGATATAAATGTATAAAATGGTGAATCGATAACAATTCTAGAAGGTGATGATGTTTTTTTTTTTTTTTTGGAATTCTTGGCTTGAGGCTTTCGTTGCGTGATTTTTGCTTTATTTTTCGTCGTTTTCCGGGAATAACGAAATGCTAGACATTAACGACACGCCCTTGAAGAGGAAAAGTAGTAAGGGTCAAAGATGCCTTTTTTTCCTACGCTCTCCTCCTTGTCGACTTCTTGTGAAAAATCTTTTTTTTTCTTCTTCTTTTTAAGAAGAAAAAGAAAAAAAGAAAAGTACGTGTATATACGCATGTGTTCAAGAACCATCGGTTTCGTTGCTTGGAGTGTTTAAGTGCACCACTCTGGCCTCTAGTGTTCTCTTGCGAATCTTCTTCCCTTTTTGCCTTTCATCTCATCGGCAAAGTAACCAATTGAGTGTGAACAAGTGTGAAAACCTTCCCTTTCAACATAATACCGGTCTCGGACAGAAATAAAAGAATCCCGCTAATAATAATAATAAGATGAAGAATAAAATAAATATTCCAACATTTAAGGACAATGTAAACATTTGAGACGGCACGAAAGAGCAAAACATATCTGAAATCTATGATTTTATCATATTTTTTTTATATATAAAATCTTGAATTTATACATGATAATAAATATTTAAATTACAATCGGCTACAATACTAAATCAAAAATTGTAAATTATTATGGTAGTAAGTGGTACGTGGTGGTGTAGCATATTTTTTTTTTCGTCAAATACAACCATATTTTCACAATCTAATCTTTATAATTTAAATTATAAATCCTTGTCATTTGGAAATTTAACTTATTATTATATTATTTCATGTAAAATATTTCAGCATTTACGATTCAATTTTGCTTCGATTTTGACAGCTAGCCTCTTAATATACGGCTATAAACGCGATATACCATAATTTTCGCTTGTATGATTTTAATCGACTAATAAAATAAACTACTTTTAATGATCTAACATACACAGTGGATCGGTGTACAAATTCGCATACAAATTTACTTGTATATATCATATATAATAAAACACTAATATATCATAATACGAAAACGATCGTCTTCACATTACAATAAATTAAAGAAAGCGGCCTTCGTTTACAATAATCCATGTATTCCACGGTTACTAGAAACATTTCAATATATCACGATGAAAACAATTACAACAGCAATAACCCTCTATTTAAGGATGTAATATAAGTTTTATGATTCAAAACCATTGAAATTTGGACCTGTATACATTTCGGCGAATCCGATCGTTATAATCGAATCCGCCAAAGCTTAAATAATGAAAGCAATCTTGATTTAAAATTATACATACAAAATGAATAAATTAAATCGAAATTTATATTAAAATATTTATTAAAAAAAATAGAGATGAAAAACCATTCTCAAACATCAGATCCCAAGAGAAATCATCAGAGTAATACAAGTGAGAAAAAAAAATCAAATGATGCAGTGATCCGCCTACATTCTGATATAAATATAATATTAAAAAATCTATATATGATATGATATGATTTAATGTAAATTCTATTCAATCCATTATCAGATCGTAAAGTTATTATATATATATATATATATATATATATATATATATATATATATATATATATATATAATTTTTAACATACAAAAAAAAATATTATAAAAGTCCTAATTTTCCGTTTTACGATCCCGACTATTAAGCAACGTTTCAAATTGGTAATTAAAGCGTTAAATTGACATGCAGAAGTTTTCCCAGAATGACACCCCATAAAGCAGAATCGAGATAGTAACTTTATCGGCAGGGTTAAAAACGAACCGAAATTTTAACACCCCCGCCCCAAGGCGAATGTCGAAACCTAGCAAAATATAACTTTATCTCTATCGTACCGTCATAATATGAGAATACGTACTAATGCCTGCACGCTGTATACGCATATATAGTGAGCCTGACGCAGTATAAGTTAACGACTCAAATGCGATTATAACCAGCCGGTGTACTTAAAAAATTGCGGGACTTCTTCGTGAATACGGAGTGTCGGTAACGACTCGCGATAAAATAAAATAGCATTATATATTATTTCAATGGCGACGAAATAAATTCACTCTCAATATATATATATATATATATATATATATATATATATATATATATATATATATATATATTATATTTATTTTAACTTTTTCTATATTTACTCATTTTATTATATAAAAGAATTAAATGATTTTTTTAATATACAAACGTTTGAACCCGCATTTTACGGCATTTTATTAACTTAAAACATATAAAGAATGCAACTGTATTTCAAAATATTTAAAAAAAATAATAATATATTCGAAAATTTCATTTAAGTAATAAATATATATTACAATGCACGAATTTTGCAGTACAGATCCACTTAAAATATTTTTATTACATAATAATTAATATTATTATATAATTTAATATATAAAATACCATTAAAAAATAATCATTAAAACAATACAAATAATATAAATTCATACAAATTTTTAATATTCGTTACAAAATAAAAGGATAAAAATAATGCGCGTACATTTTTTTCTCTCATACATAATTAGCGCTTTTTTATTGACGCTAATTACGTCTATTTATAAAGAAAATGAAAATTTTCCATTTCGTCGTACAGCGAAAAGAAAAAAAATTACACATTTTAATAATTAAATGCAGACGAGTTTTATATTCATTAATATGTTCGGATTAATTAGTACGAGTCGTTTTGCCGTTCTTGATAAATAAATAAATAAAAAGAGAAAAAAAATAAACCAATTTATAATATTAATTCGAGCAAATAAATAATGCGTTGTGTACAAGAATTGAAACGTATTTTTTCCTTAATTACATCGCCCTCGTTGAAACTGACATTAAGTTGTAAATCGTATAATACAATTAATATATACATATAATTTAATGAAAATATATAAATTTACTATAAACGAAAAATCTTTAATTCAACATTTTATAATTGTGTATACTTTAAAAAAAAAATAATAAAAAGAAATAAAATAAAGTACCAATCTGGATACGGCTTAAGACAAATTCGAATAAAATTATACGAAAAAAACTAAACGTATAAACATCGGTGAAATTCTAGCGAACGACGAAAACTCACTTTAATCTTTTTTTAAAAAGTTTTCACCTAAAAGCGAAATAATAAAAAAAAATCAGTAGGAAAACGCGGAAAACTTACACTGTTTTATCTTAAACAATCTCAACAAATGTCGTTCGAAAACGTATATACCAGTTAATCACCCAATTTTCCAACCCCTATAAGAAAATGGAGTACAGATAATGTAAAAAATCGCTGAACGTATACAATCACTGAACAAAAATAATAGTAAATTTAAATTTCGATCGATAAATAAATATATTTTGCTTTATATAACATTTACATACAAGCTTTTCACTAAAATCATCTTGAACTGAATTTCGTCTATAATATTTCAAAACTAATAATAAATATTGGATCTCTATAAATATACTGTATATTTATGGTGAATAATCCAACTTTCAACGATCACTCTTTTACTGAAACACACCGTAAATGTTTTATTGTTTATACGATATTTTCGTAAAATAGAGAAATATACTCGATTGAATATTGTGAATATTTTTTTCAGCATTAATATGACTCAAAATCATATTCACTGAATATATATATATATATATATATATATATATATATATATAATAAAAAATATAAAGTATTTTCAAAAGAATTCCGTAATATAAAAGATTCGATTGCATTGTTAAAATAAAATTGAATTTCGCAGACAAAAACCGAGTTTATTCATATCGAAACACAATAATAATAATAAATATATATATATATATATATATATATATATATATATATATATATAAATTAAACATTATATATACATTCGGGGAGAAATAATAAGGAGACAAAATAAAAATACCGGGAAAAAGCGAACGAAAATGGGGGGCGTTATTTTCGCGAACAATGCCCTTCCGAAAAAAATTAAAAGAATATTACGTTTAATGTGCGCTTTTTCATCAAAAAAAAAAAAAGAAAGAAAAGAAAATCGCACATAATAAGGTGAGTAATTTATTTATTCGTTCCTGCCTCCCCCCCCCCTCTGAACGCTTTTTAAATATCGGTTGTAACATTAATTCTGAAAATTACATTAAAAAAAATCTATATTATAAAAATGTTGAAAATTTTTATATACGATAATAGCTTGAAAGTTATATTTTTTTTTTGAATATTAAACATGTCGAATATTAAAAAATATATTATTGATATATCAAATAAAAAAAAAGTGCAAAAAGAAAGAATATGAATGTTACATATTTCAATTATAACTAGTTTACAAACAAATCCATTTAAAAAATAGATAACATCTATTTACAAATACCAAATATTCATATATTATTAATCTACTGAATACATAACAAAATTAAATTTATATATATATATATATATATATATATATATATATATATATATATATATGATCAATATTAAGCATTTTCATGTAAAAAAATATTACAATACTTTCCCATTGTTTTCTCTATATAAATATATATATCTTTTTTAAAGATATAAACCAAGAATTCCCAAACGTGACCTAAAGACCTCCTAAAGGTGCTATGAAGTTTTGAAAACGGTGTATAGATTTCGAAGGTTTTTGTTTTAAATAAATATATGATATTTTTTTTCCGAGTAAGCATTGACCTTAAACTTGAATATAGTTTTTCAAGCGTGAATTTTTTTTTTTTGGTATTTTTCCACAAAATTTTATATTCATTTGAGAATCGCAAAAATAATGATTTTTATATTTACTTGTAATAAGATACATATATTATATGAAGATCGATTAATTTTTATTATATAAAAAAAATATTTTTTCAGAAAGATTTATTAAAATATATCAAAATATATACATGTTTATATTTAAAAAAATACTTTAAAAAGTATGATCATCAAAATAAAATATGTAAAAGATTCAATAGTTTATAAAGAACTTCAATCTATCATTTTTATTATGAGAAAAATATTCAGGAAAATTGCCAAATTTTCAACAACAAAACAATAAATAAACATCGATATATTATATAATAGCAACACCATAAAAACTATACAAAAGCTTTCGTCCTTTTCGCCGCGTGAATTTTCTTCGTTGTATTATTATTATTTTTTTTTTCGAATTTGATAACTGAACGTAAAATCGCTACCGTCGCTTCGTCACTCGACATACGACGCTCGACGATAATCGTATACAATAAATATAGTCGAGCAATAGTGTGCAAAAACGTCGTCGACTATTTCAATTGCAATGCAATTTGTTTATCATAGAGAACGCCATAAGCATTCGGGGTCACGTGTTTATATAACAGCACTCGAATGCAATAAGAACACATCTGTTACCATCGGACAATAAATAATCGACATAAAAGTAAAATACTAAATTATATTCTATAAAAACACTGAGGTTTTTATTTATTTTTATTTTTTTTTCCATCCGCAATGAGAAAATGTCGATGTTTCTGTCGCATCGGCGTGTCCGATATATTTTTATGTGAGATTTTGTTATACTAGTCATTTGCATTTTTATTGATATTTTAAATTTTATATATATTTTTCAATATATACATGATGACAAAATCTAAAATTTAATTATCGTGTATAATCTAAAAATTTATAAATATATTCATAATATACCAACGTTAGCATTAATTAACTTTAAAAATCATTTTAAATCAATATATTTAGTATTTTTCTAAAATAATATATTTTTTGACATTACAAGAAATAAAAACAATTTATTGAAAAATTTTTCGCTAATATTACAAAAATTAACGATAACTTTCTATATAAAATTAAACAAAACTTGGTATAAAACTGAATATATTCAGATTTACACTAAATATATAACGAAATGACATTTTTTATTTTATTTAAAAGTATTTTTTATATTTATGCGATTCATTAAGAATAATAGATAAATATTTTTTTAAACCGTATAAAATTGGAATGCCTTAGAAATGAGTGTAAAATAGATTTCTTTACAATCTTACTTTCTTTTAATGCATATTTTTGAGTAAACAATATATAAAAAATATACATAATAAAACCTACATTTAAAACTAATTAAATAACTAATATCATTTAAAGATATAAAGTGACATAAAAATATTATTAATAGTAATAAATTATAATTAGAAATACTATTAGTAATAATATAATTAAAAAAAAAAATTTAAATTAATTCCGATAAATTAAAATATATATATATATATATATATATATATATATGTATTTAAATAATTATCATAATTAAAACAATCACAACAGTCGTGTTGTTAACGAACGAAATTTACATCGTTATTATGTAGTGTTTAAATATGAACGCGTATCGTCGACTTTATCATACACGAAATTTATAACGCGCGTGAACAGAACTTTTTAAGCACCTCGTCTCGCACGTGTCACTAAAGTATAATTAGTCGGCGAACTGAAAATGACAGTTTGACGCGCGTAACGACTTAATAAATTTAACGTCTGGCAACACTCGGCGCTTTCGACGTTTCGGCGCAATTTTTGAATTTTTTTGCAAAAAAAAAAATAAAAGAAACGCGAACGCTTTTCGAAATTGCCGTTTTTTTTTTGTTTTTTATGGCCGATTTTGGCATTCGGTCGTGAAAGAGAATGAATTAGGGTTCGGTTTTTTTTTTTTTTTTTTGATATAAGGGCTTATATATAGTACCCGTTGTCGTTCGCAGAAATTTGCGGAATCTCCAGAATAAAATAGAATAGACATATTTTTATTCTTAGACGATTGAAAAAAAATATATTTTAAAAAAATCACTGATAATGATCGTTTTGGAAAACGATTTCCAATATTATAATACAATATATTATTCTACTGTGATCAAAAAGTAAGGTGAAAATGTCATTTAAAACTCCCGGGCATTAGGAAAGCAGGTAAAGTATAATTTCTTTTTCCTAGGTTGGTACGATTGTGTATAATATTTGCCAATCATTTGTTTGTCAAAAGATTTAATTATCTCCGAGTCACACGTGTTTTTACAACTCTTAACTCCTTCATCACGATAATGTATCATGTCATACTGTATTGGTTCTTAGCGACTTTTTTGCCAAAATCTCGACTCATATCGTTCCGCAACCATCGTATTCGCCCGATTTGGCTCCGTGCGATTTCTGGCTATTCAGCAATTTCAAAAGGCCATTGCGGGGACGCCGTTTTGACACGATTGAAAAGATAAAAACCGAATCGAAGAAGGTCTTAAAGGCTATACCGGTAAAAGAATATTCAAACTGTTTCGAAGACTGAAAAAAGCGTTGGCAAAAGTGCGTTTTATCGGACGGGGATTACTTTGAAGGGGATGAAATTGATTTGAAAGAATAAATAAGTAATTTACATTTTACCAACAAATTCACCTTACTTTTTGATCACAGTGTTATATATAAATATATATATATATATATATATATATATATATATATATATATATATATATATATATTCTACATTTTACTTCAAATAACTTTAAATCATATAAAATCGACATTAATTAATACATTACATTTAATATATAAAAATATTTATACTTCTATAAATTATATCGTCTGTTATATTATAGAAAAAAATAATTGCCAATATATTTATGTAATATTTAAATTACTCAAATATAATATATAAATTAGTACTATTCAACATTTTATATAACTAAAAAAAATGTGCTTAATTAAAAAAAAGACTTTTATTTAATAGCACAATTTTTTTTTATATAATGAAAAAACTGAAAATTAAATATAATAATTATAAATCATTGTTGACGTCAGAATAATTATGCTGAATTTAAGTGAACGTATAATAAATTTAAAATACTTCTCATCGCATATAACACTATAAAACTTGAAGCAATAATTACACACATATTAAAGTCAAAGTTTAATTACATTATATACGTTAAAAGCGGATTCATTTCCCATATCACCAGTACTAAATTATATATACAAGTAATAATAGTTAATATATAACTGAAACGACCGTGGATCAATATAAACAAATTGACGTTTCGCGTAATACGAAAAAAAAACCATTTAAATTGCTCGATTGAAAAAGTAAACGTACGTAAAATTCGATTGTGACAATTGATTAATTTTAAGGTCGTCTCTCATTGACCTGCTGCATATTTAGTCGTCATTGTATCAAAAGACTGAATTTTAAAAAAAATATTTTTTTTTTATTAATCGATAAATGATAATAATGTTAAAAAATAAAAATATATATTTTCGATACGAGATCGTTTCAAACAATGGTTAGATTTATATATGAAATGACTGTTGCTCGCTTATATATAATATAATGTAATATAATATAACGTAAGGTCCAAAGCGAGAGACCATTGTTTCATGTTTAATTTAACCGAATGGCTATCGTCAATTCGCACCGAGTACCGAGGATGGTAATTGCTTCGGATGACGACGTGATAATGATAATAAACGGTGTCAATCCTCGATGACGTTATAGAAGAAGTCAATTTGTTTCATCCCGTGTCTAGAAGAGATGCCGCGATTTTTAACAGTCATAACATTAAAAGACCACCAGATGACTTCACATTGTCGATTAATAGTCATTGTGCTATCTAATCATGTACAAATGTGATTATTTTTATAATGCACTAGTTGTTTATCATGTGTGTGTGTGTATGATATATACAATTATGGTGACGAAAAATATTGTTTTGTCACTTAAGAGACAAGCTGTCAAAATCTAAGGAAATCGAAGCAAAATTGGATCGTAAAACGTTAAAATATTTTACATGAAATCATATAATAATAAGTTAATCTTCGGCATGACAAAGATCTATAATTTAAGTTGTAAGGATCGTTTAAGATTAAATTGTAAAAATATGATTGCATTTGACGAGAAAAAAATGCTACACCACTACGAACATTGCACCGACGCATCATATATATATATATATTAGATCATAACAAAAAAAAAGATTATATTCTATATGAATTGTTTATATTATATATCTTCAAAACAGTGATGAGTATACGTTTTACAAAAGGAAACATAATTGACAGTCCAATATATAACATCAATGGTTTTGAACGGAAGCAAAAAAATGACTTAATTTACAAGGTTAACCAAAATGAATAGCCAAAAATTTACAATAATGAAAAATATTTAAAAAAAAAAAAAAAATTCTATATTATCATTTAAAATATGCCACACTGGCCGTTTCTGGTCCACGGACCGTCATTTAACCGATGCTGTCGGTAAATTAAACAAAACACTTTATACGAAATTCTTCCATATATTTTTTTTTACGTTCACTCGATTCGTATGTCCATTTTATAATTGTGCGATTTTCATGTTGAGAACGACGGCTTTAAAAAGTCTAAAGAGCACGTGCGCTATAAAATTTTCCGACGGCGTTCACACATCACACAACAAGAACAAAACTCGCCGTATAATAAGAATAAATTTAATGTTTAACGATGCTAAATTTAGCTTCGTTAAACATTATCCAACGGATATCGCGCAAATTATAACATCTCAACTAATATTATCGTTTAGACAAATTAATTTTAATTTAGAGTTTTTTTTTTTTTTTTTTTTTTTTTTTGCTTATGTTCACGGCCGCGAAATGTTAATTGATAAAATTGAAA
Organism: Leptonema lineaticorne; assembly: GCA_024500535.1. NCBI lineage: Eukaryota > Metazoa > Arthropoda > Insecta > Trichoptera > Hydropsychidae > Leptonema > Leptonema lineaticorne. Next base: position 12,022,414 of record JANIJI010000006.1, on the reverse strand, counting down.
ATTATCTGCACATAGTAGTTTTCTATAATATAATGAAGAAATGTATAAAAAACGGTGGAAAAAATAATTTCTCGTTCACTCGGTGCAAATTAAATGCTGCGCTAATGAATTATTAGTGATAAAAAGTTTTGTCATTTCATTAACTTGATTAAATTAATCTCAGAGAAGAATTAAGTATTATGTCAACAACAACAATACGAGGAAGTTTATTGTGTTGTGCTAATTTATCAACAATATTCATTTTTACATAATTTGATTTAAAAAATATATACTATTTTCCTTGAATTTATTGATACATGACATTTAAAATCTGATATTATAAAAATATAAATTTTTAATTTTTATATTTATAAAAAAAAATATGTTGATATTATTAAAATGCAATTATGATTAATTAGTCATCATGTTAACACACACACACATTCATTCGCATATACGTTACGACAGGAAAAACGATTACGGAAAATTTTAATTAACAATTGTAACATTAAATACGACGTGTTTTTCCACTGATCCGAAAACCGGAAAATCGGTGAAAAAAAAAGAGAGGAAAAAAGAAACGAATCGGTCACGAAAAAAAAAATTATGAAACACAAGAGAGCGTCGTAATGAATTCGATAATTGTCCATTTTTACACGTATGTAAATTTTTATCGAAAACCGTTATATTTAACGGTGAAAAGGAAAAAAAAACAACAACAACAATAACAACGAAGCGTTAAAATTAAACGATTTCGACTTTTGTAAATCCATAATATATTGACTAAGATGTGAATATTTTTCGGTCGACGTACCGTAAAATGTCTAAAATTTTCACGAGTACAAGTTAATTAAATTATATTTATATTTTTGAAGAAATATATTTCATATATAAAAAAAAACAACATCTGCATTATACTAAAAATTATTAAGTGAAAATCTTAAAATATTACTTCAAACTTTCAATACATATTTACAGATAAAATTCGATATATAAAATATATTATTTGAAATATACTTTCATGTGAAAATAAAAATACACATATTTCATATATAATACGACCAAAAAATATACAATAAAATGAAATACAATAATATTGCACGGCCTAATTCTAATATTTATGGATTTTCCATAAACATTGTATGGGGAATTCGTACGAGAGCATTACACTCGAAATATCGAGAGGGAAAAAAAGGATAAGGGGATTTAATATTATAGAAAAATTCGATTGAAGAAAAAATCCACGCGATTTCACGAAATCTATTTAATATGAAAATATATATATATATATATATATTTTCGCGAAAAGTCTTTTGCGAACGGTAGAAAAAAATGAAAAGAAGCGATTCAACGGAAAAAAAGACTCACTCTTCTAATTATGCAGTCACATAATCTACTTATAATAAAAAGGCTTCCTAGCATATATTAAAATGACGTCTTTACGATGTATTACTTTTTTTTAAGAAAAAAAAACGAGAATGAAATACGTTAAAATTAAATATTACATTAAAATATAATACATTTGAAAGAAAAATAAGTTTTTTTTTTTGGGCACACGTCACTGAGGTTAAATGTCAATCATTGTGTTAACCGAAACTAAATTCGAGTCACGAATTTCACATACACACATATATTTATTCATATATAATGAGTTTTTAATATAAAAAAAAAAAAAAAAATTTAATACAAACATAACCGTAATATTTAATATATAACGAATTTAACAAATAATTCATACAAATTTTGCGATATCATAAATTTCTTTTTGATTATTAAATATATTTCTATATAAAAAAATAGTATAAAATAATATTTTAACTGATAAATTAAATCCTTAAAATTTAAAAATAAAATTACAACAATTTTCTTTCAAAAATATTCAAATATACCCAATATTTATAGAATGTTATCGCACTTTAAAAATTATCTCTTTTAGTACAACATGTGAATAATTTTCAAATTAAAAATACTTATCATTAATATAAATATATCTGATTCGAAATTTTCATATATGATAACGACAATTAGGAAGACTCGAGTTTCGTTAGCGTTATTTTTATTTCTTATCAATATTTACACGTTTTCAAAATAGAAATCATATTTTAAGAAACACTGTGTCGAAAATACAACGGCAATGCGGCACATTAAAAAAAATAAGACAATGAAAAACCTTATGGTTCGAAACCGTGATAAATTGATAGTTCGGAAAAGCGCCGCTAGTCGTCGCAAATTTATTACACTACGCATATTAACACACACACACACACACACAACATACAACATAAAAAATAAAAGGGTTAAATTAAAATTTTCACCACACATATTTTGTTAATTATTTTTCTGAACAATGTACATATATAAATAATAAAAAAAAAACTATTAAAAGGAAAATTCTAAAAATTTATACGACATACACGTTAAGAAATAAATGAAAAAAAAATACATAAAAAAATATTTTTAATCATTATAATAGAATGGGGTTACTTGTAAAAAAAAATGAATGTCTGTAATGGCCTTAAATAAAACGAAGAAAAAAAAACGGTGATAACGATTTTTTCCCTCGAGGAAAAAATACACGTTTAACACTAAAAATAACTCAAATGGTACACATTATGGCCTTAATACAAGATTAAGTAATAAAAAAAAAGTTATATTTATAAAATATGCACATTCTCCCCTTTATCGCAGCACACTCAGCCTAGTAAATTCGACTTAAAAAAAGAGAGTGAAAATAACTCCCCTTCGGTTAAGTATATATATATATATATATATATATATATATATATATATATATATATATATATATATATATATATATGAAGTAAAAATAACCCCAAACATTCATTTTTTATAGATGGAAGCGTGAAAAGCGACACTTTTCCACAAAAATATATATCAATGTATTTTAGGACCGTGAAAAAGCGAATAGATTATGTAAAAAGCTTGTTGGGAGAAGTTGTATTTCAAAGCACAATCTTTAATCATAGAGCAATGCTGGCGTTACGCTTCCACTGCAATGCAGCCTTCTTTGTACCAACGGCCGTAAACCACAGATTGTCAAACGTGCCATAATATTATTTTTTATAACGACTAATATAATATATATATATATATATATATATATATATATATATATATATATATTATTAGATATATATTATTAGATATATAAAAAATATAATTTTAAGGAAATAGCTGTGATAAAAATTGAAATATTTTAATTCTGAACAATACGAATCCGTTATATAGACGAATATAATCCGTGAATTTCACCGAGAATATTGATATTACGTATGCATGAGTTATAGTTATGTTCATGCTGCTTAACTTTTACGACTCACGCAACCCGGTACAGTCGTTGACCCGAACGTTATGCATACTGACGTAATATATTTTTGTTAAAAATAAAAATCAACCTAAAGTAAGAAATATATTAAAATATAATATAATAATAAATATTTTAAAAATTCGTATTTACAGTACATTTTGAGATACTTTGAAAATCACAGCAGAGCCGAATTTATCGGTTTGGAAATGTGCCACAAGGTAGTATGAGTATGCAAACCCTTTCTTTTAATACCCCTGCAGAATTTCACTGAAGACATCCTAACCACCGCCCACCAGACTTTTCGTCTCGTTTTTCTTTCTTTTTTTTCTTATTCTTCTTTTCTTTCTTTCCGTGCACGTTTTCCTTTTCCTACTTTTCCGCGAGAAAATAATGTTCGTACTGATGAAAGAATAAAACTTAAAAACGTTTCACTTTACACAACACCGTTGTGCCATTTTCGCTTTGAACTTCTTCAAGGAAAATATCGTCTTACAGTACTTTCTTTTCAAGCCTTCAAAATACAGTCCTATCACCACTTTTAAAATGTACTGTATAAAATATTTTTATAACTCCGTTGATATTTTACTATTATATAATCGTTATATTTTTTCTTAAAATTATATTTAAAAAGCTTTATCATAAAATATATAAATCATTTAATATGATATATCATATGCAAAGTTAATAATCTTATAAAATATAATTTAACGTTAAGAAATTTGAGAAGTCTCAACTGAGACCATTATCGATATCATCTTAGCATCTTCCATCTTAACTCTGATCCATTTTCTCATATTCAAAAAGCAAAACCTACACCATATATAATGAAAAATTGAATTATTTAAAAATGCATAAAAAAATATGATGCGGCATCAACGAAATTTCATATGAATAGAGTCTCTATAATAATTTCAAAGGATGGGCTCGTAAGGCAAGCGTTAACACATTAAATGCTGACGTATAAAAGCGCTACAAGTTATGTGAAACGCGACACGGATTCGCACTCAAAGTCCTTAACGACAGGATCGTGACGAAAAACAGCCGAACAATGGCAAAGTTTCATCTTCAATTTGTTTTTTCACTACCATGTCGTGAAACTTTCCGTTCAATATTTGTTAAAATTCTTGTATATTTATAAATTTTAACACAGAACTTAAATCTAATTCGCATATGATTTTTCATGTTATTTAAAAACAAATATTTTTGTTTTAATTTGATAATGTTTGTTGCAGTATCTGGTTGAAAATGGAAGTTACACTTATAAAAGGTCAAGTGGTCATGAAGCACCGGCAAGAAGAGAGTTAAGCCCTAGCGAAATGGAAGCTGTGGAAGCAAGAATGGAGAAACGACGAGATCACCTAAATAAAGCTTGTCGTCGTTTACCATCGGGTATTAATCATCCAAACGCATGGGAATATCTAATCAATAAACAATATCATCTAATATGGTAAACATAATGTCCGATTATATAATTAAAATAATATATAATTTTTATTTATTCGCGCGCGATAAAATAAATTAAATTGCAGGTGTAATGTATTTAAAGCAGCATCGTCTTCATGGATGTACAATTTCAACTTAATGGCCAATTACTCAGCAAAGTTCCTAGAGCGAAGTAGAGAAGTTCCTCTGGTGTTAGCCAGAAAAAGATACCCCAGACCGAGTATAGATGAATTGAGAGAAGCACAAAATACTTCCTCGACCTTCATTATTGTCAGACATCCGTTCGAAAGACTATCTTCAGCTTATAAAGACAAACTACAATTTGCACTACCCAACTCCTTTCATTCTAGATTAGGAATGAAAATTATACTTAAATACAGACCTGGAGCCAAAGTATAAATATATCAAATAAAATGTATCAAATAATATACAAATTAAATTTTAATAATAATCCATTTTACAGAAAAAAATGTCGGCAGAACCTCGATGGCCGACGTTCGAGGAATTTGTTAGATATTTACTAGATGAAGTCAAAGCTGGAAGAGATCTTGACATGCATTGGGTGCCATATACAACATTTTGCACTCCATGTCAAATACATTTTGATATTATCGCCAAATTCGAAACATTGCAGGTAATATAATAAATCAATTATTAAGCACAATAAAATAGATTTTAAAAAAAAAACTTTCCTTATATATCACATTATAGGATGATCAAAATTATTTGATTCAAAAAGCTGGTTTACAAGATATAATAAAACCACAATGGAAAAACAGTGGAAAAGGTCGAAATACGGCCACACTGTTGTTAACGCATTATTCACAATTAACAACAAAACAAATATGGGGCCTTTACAATTTATATCAGTAAATATAAATATATTATATTGAATTTATTACATCATATACGATATAAATAAACGTATATTATATTTCAGATATGACTTCCAACTATTTAATTATTCTATAAACACATTTCTCGAAGTGGCTAAAGACTATAATCCAAAATCTTCCAGTACAACCTGACACAATAGAACAGAAGAAATTGCATTTTCTCAATACATTATGTGAAACGATGATAAATTAAAGAAAAAAAAATAAAGATAATGATTAATATTTACAGTGATGAAATAGAAATGAAACAATAAAACAGATTACTATATATACGATATCATTGCAAGTACTTAAAAGTCATTATCTTACATATCAAAAAATAATGAAAAAAAAAATTAAAAACTGTTTAATAACGAACTATACGTATTTCTCAGAATAATAATAATAAATATAAGTATTGTGCCTAACGAAAAAACTGATGTTGAGAAATGAAAATATAGTATAATGCGAATGTGACTGTTGTGATGGCTTTCAGCTGAAAATGTATCTTGTCGCCAGTCAAGATACGATGATAAAATTTTTAATAATACGACAGAAACATTTCAAAGTTGAAAGTCGTTTGAATGCAGAACATGAATAAACCTGTTTACTTAAAACAATTTTTAAAATTTTCAATTCTCTCTTTCTTAAGTAGTTGCGCTTTATATTCATTATAAAAGAAACTTTTAAAATTAATTTTTATATACATTGATCGGATGTGGTGTCTAAATGCTAATATTAAAAAATATATATTTGTGAGCTACCAAATTTATTTACCAAGATACATAAAAAATAGATTTTTATTATATAGATAGATAGAACAAAATCAAAATATAATTTTAATAATAATAGATTAATTTGTATTTTTTTGTAGACTTAAAATTAATGCAAAATATACGATCAATAAAACAGATCCTATCAAAAAATGCGAAGAAACCCATTTATGTAACAATACTAATATATATGTCTAAATTTTAGAATATGACTTCCATGAAAAATTAATTACACGTCTATTAATAACAAGTCAAGTTTATAATAGTTAAAAAATAGATACATAGAAAATAATCATCGTACACAATTATTACATTGACAGCATTAATTATACAGAAACATACAAATTAATTAATTCTATAAAAAATATAGTTTTTAAATTTTGATCTATCTATATCTATATATCGAATATTGTAAATGTAATAAATTGAATTATATGCATAATTATTGGATATTTTACAGAATAACCGCGGAATATAAAAAAAATAAAAATTTTGAATATTAATATTAAATAATAATAATACCAAAATAATAAAATTCCTGTTATGATTATGTAAAATATCTGATAATTATGTATTATTAATACTCAATTTATATATTGCAGGCAAAAGCTGAACATTATCAAATCTCCAAATCCATATATTAGACATATGCATAAACAAACTACGTTAAGAATATATATGTACATGTGTACATATTTACGTGCATTTCAACCTTTGCCTACAACATATATAATTTATTAACATATACACAATGAATAGAATAAATAGTAAACGCTTGCAAAAAAATAAAAAATAAAGTTTGTAGACATCACAGGCGATAGATGTTATTAGTTGTATTAGTGAAGATCGCTCTTTCCACCATTCTATAATACTTTAAAACAATTTAATTAATATTCAAAACTTTCCTTTCATAATTGTAATTAATTAATATAATAAATTATTGTGATGGCGTCTCTTAAAGACTGAACAATTTTTTCTCATATAGTAAGATGTGTCCAGTTCGAATATTGAAACTTGATTAGGGGTAAAAATGGAAAATAATTATATTTACATATATATGTACACACACACATACACACACAAAATAATTATGCATACATATATATGTACATATATGCATATATAAACCCCGAAAAATGGTTGTGTTATAAATAATTATATAGAGGACCATATTTTGTATACATTTAAGAAGGCATGCATTTTAGTAAAAAAAAAAATATATATGTATAAAAACATAATCATCGAAATCATGTGTAAATATTTAAGTCAATTTTAATCATTGATTATTTATATTTGTTGATTTCCATACATATTCGTTAATATATTTTAAATATAATTATAACGATTCAGTTTAATATTTTGGGTGGTTAACTTGTGATCTTAATGATAATTTCGCTATAATATATAAAACCATAGGTTGAACTAAACAAATTAATACTATAACTAATAAAATAACTTAATAACAATATTCAATATTTATAATCAAAATGACGAAATTGTAATAAAAAAAATTGTCTTGAACAAAAAATTTAAAAATAGACAGTTAAACTTCTCACCAAAACATTATATACTATTCATATATTCTATAATTCATTTTTTCGTGAATAGTATGAAAATTTTATATTTAATAGATTTATAAAATAAAAATGTTTCGTAAGAAAGTTAATAAATAATTAACACTTTGCGCTCGGTGGACGACGATTTGACGATGTTAAAAAAAAATCTTTAAGCTACAGCGACAACATTAAAAACAATGAGGGCAAAGAGTTAAATAATGTAACCATATTCTATTAAAAGAAAAAAGAATGCTTTCTTTAAATCCTTCACTTTCTATAAAAAAAAATTCCTAATAATCACTAGCTTTACTTATAAAATACGCTTCCAACTTAATAAATTAATTATTAAAAATACAATAGAAATTTTAAAAAATATATATAAACTAGTAAATTTTCTGCGGAATTGCTTATGTAAGATTCAGTCCTTTATATTAAAATATATTTACTTTATATGTATAAAAAAAAATTAAAGCAATATTGGTTGTGCTCAACAGATTCAATTATATAAAACACAATTAAATATTTTCTCCTATATAATACATTGAAGATTATTAAATTTTAATATTTTGCAATGTTAACCTTGTACTAACCAACCCTGAATAAATAAAAATATTTAAATTGAGCACCTTGGTCAGAGAAAAATGAAACATCATCATATATAATGTGTTCTTCATTATTTTGTTAATGAAATGAAAATCTAAACTGTTTATTCTTTGAAATGTTAATGATAGTGTTTAAATGAAAAAGACTTCGCATGTTATTGCAGGACTCCAATGTCTTCAAATACAATATTTAACACTTCTTCTGTTCTAAAAATAATTAAAATGATAGTACAAAAAAAAAAAGAGTACTGCACTTGTTAAAAATTCTAATATTGCACGATAAAAATTAAAAAGAAAAATAATAGTACATTAAAATGCTTATTATAATTTAATGATAAAACGTTTTCTTTATTTTATATATATATACTTAAATAAGATAAAATTTTATTTTTATTAAATATTGGGACAGAAGAAGCGCCAGTTTTATAATAGAAGGATAATTGCTATTTTAAATTAATACCAAGTTCAAACTGTTATATTTAATATTATTATATTTATTGTATTATAGTGTAATTGAATAGATCTCGTATTTATTATAGAGAAAGCTGTGATTACCGAATCATGTAAAATAAAATACGAAATCTTAAATATTTAAACTTTATTAACTATTTTATGGTTGACGTTCAAATAGAATGCCAGACTTGAAAATGTTATCTCTGTTTGCAATATGTTCAAATTAAATTACAAAGATTACTATAAGAATAATTTTATTCATATGTGAGAAAAAAAAATCAATGAAATTTTATTAGAATTTGATGATCTTGTATTTTTTAACGAATTATAAGATATATCAATCATATTCTTAATATAATTCGTTATATGGGATGCAAATGCTGATAATTTCTCAGGTCTGGCACTTTTACTGAATTATTATCGACTAAATTACAAATAGATCATGTTATATAATGAAAGTCTACCTTCAAAGGACCTTGACATCCAAAATGGACATTGTAATCTTCTTTTTTCTTTGTTTTATATTTTATGAAACTTTGAATAAAATCTAATGTTTAATATTTCATAATTAAAACGAAAATACGTAAAATCATATTTAGTATTTTATAATAATGATAAATTGTCCATCTTTGACAAATAAGAATTTCATACTTTCAAAAGCGACCGGATATTAAAAGGTTCCTTGTAATTAGAAATATTTTCTTGTTATTCGACACTAGTCAAACTATCAAAATTGTAATAATACAATTTTTATTTTAACCTTTAAAAATAAACGAATTATTTATTTTTTAATATGTGCATCAATTCCTGCCAAATAAATATTCAACATTGTCATGATATTACATAAATAAAATCAATTCCATATTAATTTTTAAACATTTTATATAATTTATTAAAAAAATCCATGGACCTCTTTAAATATTTTAACCCTTTCAGTGGTAATTGAATTAGACTCAATGATTAAACTGATCTTAAAGAATAAAATATACATTTGTTATTGAGAAAATAATTATTTTATTTGCAAATGTTATAAAAACGTGATTTAGCGTGTATAAGAGATTTTGTCCACGCCACTTAAAGGGTTAAGAAAAATTTATTTTATTAAAATTTGCTAAAATAAATATTAACTGGTTGTAAATGCGTATGCATTTTTATAGTTCAATTTTTATACGAATATTTCAATCATAAATATCGTTGAATATAATATGATAATGATCATAAAATTGTTGCATTTTTAGTATAAAACCAATTCAATGGAACTTTTAACTAAAACAATAGTTGTTTTTTTTTATTAATTATGATATGAAATATAGACATAAAAATTCAATAATAATTTATTATAATTATAAAATTTATGAATTTCATAATATATATATAAGTTTATTTAGTTTGTAATTTTTAAAGCAAATTGTTTATATATTAATAATTTTTCAATTGTAGATACGGGTCCATAGAAATTATTAAAATAAAAAGAAATAGAAAAAACTGAAAGCGTCGTTTCATTTTATAAGATTTTTATCAAAGTAACTTCAAAAAAGCAATGTCAAACCAACTAAAAAATTTTATCATATCGAATTATCAATCGTATTCAATACACTTTATATTAGTTTTTATAAAATAAAAAGACTTATTAGTCATTTCTAAAAATGGAAAAGACAGACACAAACGTTCTCAAGACAATATATCCGATGTTTAAAATATCTCAAATATTCGGAATGGCTCCAATAACAATATCCAAAATCAAGGAAACATACTTCCCAAATGCATCATATTTTTCACTGATATACACTATTTTAATGTTTTTGTGTGCCTGCTGTATTAACTCGCTATCTAAACACAAAGCAGTAAATCTCGATGTACAACAAAACGAATTAACATCAATTATATTGATTGCTCAAAGATATTACATGATTATTCACGTATCCACGTGTATACTACAATACATGATAAAGAGAAATAAAATGGTACTGTTTTTGAAAAAAATGATTAAAGTAGACGAAATGATGAAAATAAACGAGATACACGTGCCACATAAATATCAGAAAAGATGCATCAAAATCGTCGTCATTATTGCAGTAATTTTCATAACACTAGTTTTGATAATATCCGAAATATTATACTGGTCACAAAAGAAAAATAAAGGTGGAAACTATATCAAAAAATTATTAAATAGTTTTAGTGAAATAATTCTAATGATGAACTTTATTATTGTACTGCAAATAACATTAGTTATGAAACTGTTAACGTCCAGATTCAGATCTTTGAATGTCGTAATGCATCAAATTCAAGCATGTCTGAATATTAAGCCTCATGTGAAAATTGTAGACGCAATTCACAGGAGACCATTCAAACTTGTAGATAATATTTGCTTGATTCATAAAGAAGCTTGCGAAGCATCAAAATTGGCTAACGACATACTTTCAATACCAATACTTTTTCAAATATTGGGAGTTTTCGTATCAAACGTTGCCAGATTGTATATGATAGCACTAAGGGTGGACAGTGAAATGAAATACGATAAAAATTTTACATTTTTAGGAAAATCGATAGCTTGGTTTTGTATTTATGATGGTTTAGCGTTTGTCATTCTTCACAATACAATTGTGCTAAAAAATGAGGTATTAAAACTTGTTTTCCATTCGTTATTCCAATATAAAAATATTTATATTGATTTAAAATTTCCCACATAAAACATTTATATTTTTATGTTTCATGTTGAATTTCTGAAAAATAATAAAAAGTAAATTCACATATGACTCGTAAAGTTATGAAAATAATACAAATTAATTGAGAAATAATAGTAATTTATATGATTTATTTCTCTAATGGACAGCATTTTTTGAAATATCTTTAAATATATCAATATACAAATCTGATATAATTAATATTAACCTATTGTTTTCAATACATTACTTTTTCCAATTCATTAAATCTATATTTTCGACTCTATTCAATTAATATATATTTATGACAACTTCTAACATCTTTCTTTCTTCATAAATAATAATATATTTCAGGCAAAAAATACAGGTGTAATACTTCATAAAATATATTATAAACATTTCATCATACCACAGAGTGATCAGGTAAAAATATTATTAAAAAAGTTAACATAAAAAATAATAATTCCAAATGATTCATTTTGATTTTAGTTAAAATTATTATCAATAAAATTTTTACAACAGGAAATAAATTTTAACGCCTGCGGAATGTTTCCAGTTGACAAACAAATACTTTTTGAGGTGAAAAAAAATAGTATTTTGCAGTAAAAATATATTTAAATAAATAAAATATAGTATATATTTTTCACTTACAGGTGTTAAGCAGTGTCGTAACATATTTTGTAGTTATGATACAATTTAATAGCGCAATGCATGTCGATTATAATGAATAAATAATAATACTACGCACATATTATGTTTGAAAAAAAAATATTGAATAAATCGTTATTAAAGTGTGAATATTTTTTTTTCATTATTTGACCCACGAACCTATTTAGAAAGTCACAACTCATACCCTGAAAAATTATAATATTAATAAAATCGATTTCTAATTAAGACAGTTATAAAATATTGCCATAAATTGTCAATTAAATTAATAAGAAATAAAAATATGTATTTTCTTTAATTATACAAATTATTATTAAATTTATATTTATTAATGAATTAAAGAATATTAAACATTATTAAATAGTACTGAATAAAAATTCAAACAGAACACATTATATAAAATGGAAATTATAAGTTTTTATGATTCTATTAAATCATTTCATACATTCTGTTTAATAATGGGAATGGCACCATTTCCATTGCCAAAAACTCAAAATCAAGCACCTAAAAAATCAATAACGACACTAGTATATTCTTTGTTCGTCTTGTTGTTGTTAACTTTTATAAACGTTAATTTTGAAAATAAAAACGTCAAAAGAACTTTATATGATAACAGTTCGATATTGATTTACACGATTGCAATCGTTCAGAAAAATTTAACGATAGCCTTCGGTTACATTATATTAATAAATACGATTTTAAATCGAAACACGATCATTAAATTTTTCATGAACATAAACATGATCGATAAAAGATTAACGACATTCAATATACGAATACCTTATAATGACTATAAATGTTTGACTAACATAGCATTGTATATAAATTTGAGCGCTATTACCTTCATTTTTATTTTACATTGTGCTATAAACCATTTAAATATTTTCGATCAGGATCCTTTTGCTGATACGGCTTTGAATTTTGCATCAAACATAACAAGCACAGATAACAGTGTTTTAAATATTATTAACATAATTTCGATCACACAAACATATCTCGTTATACATTTGTTAAAATCCAAATTTATAATAATCAATAAAATTTTCAAAAATATTCTCGAAAGTGCCGAATTTTCTCTGGAATTAGAAATTCCGATGGCTAAATATTCGATATACAATAGAAAAAAAATCGACAAAACTATGCACAATCTTTGTAATATACATAAAAATTTATGTGAAATAAGCAACTATACAAATAACTTATATTCAATCACGCTATTGTGTATGCTGTTTGGTACATTTACACTGTCAATATCAAATTCCTATATCTTCATACTTCAAATGAAAACTGATACAAGACATACCAAAAACTTGTATGTACTATTGAAATCAATCACGACTGTCATAGTTGGAAATGCAACGATGATTACATTACTTTACATCGCAACAACACTACAATATGAAGTATAATGAAAATGAAAATATTTAGATATTTGTGTTTATAATTGAGGCAACAATTTCTATAATCAGTAAAATATACGTATTTTCAAAAAAAAAAATCTAATGATCATAATCATCATCTGTTTAACAATATCAATTAACTGCATATAATTTGAAGCAATGTTATGTAAATGGTTCAATTTGTATTACTTTATTTGTAATATTTATTTTTTTCTAATGTAATTTTTTTGAGTTATCCAAAAACTTGTATATGTATATAATTTAAAATACAGTAGATTTTATAGAAAATCATCATAAATATAAGTTTATCGCGAAAATACCAAATAAAATAATAATATTTATTTTTGTAACACATTTGAAAAAGTAATAAAATAACAGCAATAAAAAATAGCATTAAAAAATTCATTTAAATCGTGTATTAATTAAATAAAATATGCAAGATTTTAAAATAAACACAAGTAATCAATTTTTTTTGCCATTTTTATAGATACAAATATCCACATTTAAATCTAACACTAGAAAGCAAATAAAATATGTTTATTTTTTTTGCAGTCTAAAAAAGCCGGTATTTATATACATAGAATCTACAATAAATATTCTAAACAAATATGGACTCGTCATGTAAAAATATCGATTTCTTATTTATAATAATTTTATTAACCCTTTTGTAATTGATAGATTAATTATTCGAAATTTATCATACTCAAGAATTCTTCTGGAACTATTTTGTTTATACCAAAAAATTTCAATATATAACATAATGATATTCATACAATTATACAATTTTAATTAATAACTTAATTTACTTTATGCATACATATTAATATTTAAGTACACAAAAATGACATATCCAACAATAATAAATATTATTTTTAGTTTACAACGTATTCGTTACGACTGAAGAATCAAAATGTACAGATAAACATACTCAAACTTTTCAATTTCGATTTTAAAATTTATTTTGACGTAAGTAATATATATATATATATATATATATATATATATATATATATATATATATATATCATAAAAGACTAATTAATAAGTATTACAAAAATATTATTTTTTCAGTGTATTGCAGGTGCAAGTGTCTATTTAATAATAATCCTGCAGTTTGAACAAACTTTGAATTTTAATAAGCATCACTAATAATCAATCAATCATTCTAGAAAAAAAAATATTCAATAAATAAAACATAATTTGATAAAAGTCATTAATTCATTATTTTAGTTTACAATGTAAAATAAACATAACTGTAATAATATAGGTAAACTATTCTAAACAAATTTAATTTTTTAGTAGGAAAAATCAATACACCACAAAATAGCATTGATATTTATTGTTGATTAATCAAATAGATTAATATGAAATGTTTTAATGTTTTTTTTCACTGTCATTTGTCTAATTACCTTAAATAAATAAAGAAAACACAATTTCAAATATTACATTAAAAGTCACATAGTATATTTTCATACGGTGATCAATTAACATCGAGATGACTAAAACGAGCACAAATTTTTACAATACAATAAGACCTTTATACATATTGTCTTTGATTTTTGGAATGGCAACTTATTCTCTACCAAAATATCAAAATCAAATTCCAAAAAAATCAATTCGAACCCTAATATACGCGTTATTCATATTATTTTTCATTACATCCTTGGGTATATTTTCTGAAAATACCCATGTCAATAAAAAATTATATGATAAAAATTCTGAATTAATCATTATGGTTGCAATTTCACAAATGTATATAGTTGTAACTTCGGCTCATCTCATATTGTTGAAATCGATCTTGAATCGAAACACATTCATTCAGTTTTTTATTAAAATTATTAATATTGACAAGAAAATATGCGATCATAATACACAAATTCCATATGAAAATCAACGAAAATTTGTTAACAGATTTTTATTAATTAGCTTTACATTAACGACAACCGGAATATTAGTACAGGCTTCACTGACATATTTTAAAATCATCGGTCAAGATAATGCAAACTCAACTTTAAATTATGCAGTAAACTTGACCACAACGAGTAACAATATATTTAACTGTATTAATATGATTTCTGTCTTACAATTTTATTTTGCGATACTATTATTAAAATCAAGGTTTCAAATATTAAATAAAATTGTTAACAAGATTTTACACAATCCTCAAGAATCATTTCAATCTGAAGAAATCCAAACTAAACACTATTCGATTAACAATGTAACAAAATACACGAAATTGATTCACAATCTTTGTGAAATCCATAGTGAACTATGTGACGTTTGCGATTATATAAATCAAATATATTCAATTGCAATGCTACTTACAATGCTCGGTATATTTACTTTGACGATATCAAATTCATATCTTCTAAAACTACAATTGGACAGCGGCATAACAGATATTGATGATATTACAGCAATAATAAAAACACTCACTACACTTTCAATAAGTAATATAATTACATGTATATTAATATACAATGTCACATCTTTACAAAACGAGGTGCATTTGAAAACTTAACAAAATATTTTAAAAGTAAATTTATAATATTATGTTGGTTCCGTATTATTTTTTTTTCAGTCCAAAAAGATCGGAATTGTACTACATAGGATATATAATAAGCACTCTAAAGAAAGCTGGACGCGAAATGTGAAATAATATAATTATTATTGACGTATATTATAAATGAAGATAAATTAATGCAATATTTTTTTTCCAGTTGGCGATATATTCCTTGCGATTAAAGAATCAAACTGCTAATATACACGCTTTCAATATTTTCGACCTGAATTTTGAAATTTATCACAATGTAAATAAATATCTATAATTACAATATTGTTTTAATATCTTTAATTTTTGAAAAAAACTCAATAAAATTAATTATAAAAATGTATATAGGATTACTATAATATATTTTCAATGTTTTTTGTTTTATTTTTAGTGTATTGCAGGTGCAGCTACTTATTTAATGATCATTTTACAATTTGAACAGGCGTGGAATTTTGGTAATGAAAATACAACGATAAATCAGCTACCCCAAAATACTAATACGACATTTAAAATTCAA
Organism: Leptonema lineaticorne; assembly: GCA_024500535.1. NCBI lineage: Eukaryota > Metazoa > Arthropoda > Insecta > Trichoptera > Hydropsychidae > Leptonema > Leptonema lineaticorne. The sequence goes on along the minus strand of JANIJI010000006.1, from coordinate 12,005,608 downwards.
CTTTAATATATAATTTCACAACAATTAGTCTAAAATTATAGTTTTAATCTCAACGATTTCATATTGTCATATATATTATAAGAAAATCATTATATAATATTAATTTTTAACAAATCTGTACAATAACATTCACTATAGAATTCAAAATATTTATATAAATTAAATAATCAAATATAGATATGTCATTGTAAATTAAATAATAATAACTAAATTGTATAAGATTATTACATAAAAAATGTTCAGTAAATAAAATACGTGGTAATGAATGCATTATTTATATTTCACAACAATGTGATTAAATAATATAATGAAACAATAATAGTTTCAATTACTTTACATAATAATCTTATTATAATGAAATCAACTGTTCAAAACAGAGAGCCTTTTGGTGAGATCCCTAAAAAATAATTAACCTATATTTAAATTTTAACTTTTTTCTGTCAACACTAGAACAAAAAAAAACGCGAATCGTCAATAAATAAAACTCGATCGATCACATTAAAAAAACTTCATTCTTGAATGAAAAAAACAAACAATCGATAACAGGATACAAGAAAAAATTCTTTTAAAGTAACAAAGTTACACTTGACTATATAGAAAGCATTATTTGAATTAAGCATAGAAGCGAGCCATAACGATTAATTAATTAATTGGTATAAATAAATATAAATACTATTGACGTACTAAATCAAACTCCCGCATATATTTTGAACGATCACAAAACTCGCGTATTTTATGAACCAATTTAAATCGCAAACTTTTGCGATTGACGTTAATCTAAACAACTTCAATCACGATCAAACGCAATCACAATCTAAATAAGAATAAATATGTAAATATTTTTATAATACAATTATATCGCAGTATATAATATTTATTTATACATAATAAACTTTAAACGGTATCGTTCAAATTTACAATTCGATATCAAAATTACAATTAATTAAACGTTATTACAATATATAAATATTGCGAAAATAAATATAAACATGTTTAAAATATATGATAGATTTTTTAATATAATTAATTATATTGCCAACTAAAAAAATATTTGATTCGATCGCTTTTATATATACGTATTTTCTTTTAAATGAGTAATGATTAATTTAAGTCGTTAAAGAAAAAACCGCTTTATTAAATAAACGATATTTATATTAGACCTAATTATTTCTTAAATGAATTTAAAAATATGATTCTTATTATTTTAAAATTTCAAGAAAAGACGTTTTCTTTTTGTGTTTTTCATTAATTAACATTTTTTTATCGGAAAACGTCTAACCGAATTCGTCTTTCCGATTTTTATTAGAAGAATAAAACGAAATATTAATTGTTGTAGCGAATAGGTGTGTAAAAATTTTAGGGTTCGAAGGTTGCGAGAGGAGCGGGTCGCCGCGGAGAGCGCATTACGGCCAACGGATCGATGAGAAGGCTGTGTTCCGGCGGCGGCGCGCGATCGCTCGTCCATTTGTCGGCCGGCGGCAGCAGAAGCGCCCGCGTCTAAAAGTTCGCTCCGCTCGCCCAGAACAGAGACAAAATGCCGGGGATCGCGGATCCGGTCGCGTTCGCGAAAGACTTCATCGCCGGGGGCGTCTCGGCCGCCGTCTCGAAGACGGTCGTGGCCCCGATCGAGCGCGTCAAGCTGCTCCTGCAGGTGCAGCACGTCTCGAAGCAGATCTCCGCCGACCAGCGGTACAAGGGCATCGTGGACGCGTTCGTGCGCATCCCCAGGGAGCAGGGCTTCCTGTCGTTCTGGCGCGGCAACCTCGCCAACGTGATCCGTTACTTCCCGACGCAGGCGCTCAACTTCGCCTTCAAGGACAAGTACAAGCAGGTGTTCCTCGGGGGCGTCGACAAGAAGACCCAGTTCTGGCGATACTTCGCGGGCAACTTGGCGTCGGGCGGCGCCGCCGGAGCCACCTCGCTCTGCTTCGTCTACCCTCTGGACTTCGCCCGAACGAGGCTCGCCGCCGACGTCGGCAAGGCGGGCGGCGAGCGCGAGTTCACCGGCCTCGGTAACTGCCTCTCCAAGACGTTCAAGTCGGACGGCCTCGGCGGTCTCTACCGCGGCTTCGGCGTCTCCGTGCAGGGCATCATCATCTATCGAGCGGCCTACTTCGGCTTCTACGACACGGCGCGCGGCATGCTGCCCGACCCCAAGAACACCCCGATCGTGATCAGCTGGGCGATCGCGCAGACGGTCACCACCATCGCCGGCATCGTCTCCTATCCGTTCGACACCGTCCGGAGGCGGATGATGATGCAGTCCGGCCGGGCCAAGTCCGAGATCATCTACAAGGGCACCCTGCACTGCTGGGCCACCATCGCCAAGCAGGAGGGCACCGCCGCCTTCTTCAAGGGCGCCTTCTCCAACATCCTCAGAGGAACCGGCGGCGCTTTCGTGCTCGTCCTCTACGACGAGATCAAGAAGCTCCTGTAAAAAGCGACGCCCGCGTCCGCCACACATACGTTATAATATAATTAATTAATATTAGTTCATGTTCCGAAGCGCGCACTCGTACTCGTTCGTTGTTCGCCACTATCGCGCGTAGACCGCCGACGCTTCGTCTTTCGGTTCGCCGGGCTCTTCGTTCCATTATTCCGATCATTTTTTCACAGACGCGAGTAGACGGCGCCGATTACGTAATCGCTTCTCTAAGTATTCGAAAGGATAGAAATTCGCGCACTTCTCCCGCTTTGCGAAATGGCGGCGTAGCGCTCCAAGCGTGCCAACGCGACGCTTTTTTTGCATTCCAAACGACGATTCTCGCCGCCCTTTCGCGAGTTTGAAAAGTGACGCCGATTTCTATCCCTTTTTATTGTACGCGTTTTATGAAAGATTTTATTTTTTATATGATTTTTCCTCGCACTTGATTCCCTGCGCGCGTCCGTAGGACGGCGCGCGCGCATTTAATTTATTTTTTCGAGTATTTTAGTTACGCAGTTGCAGCGTGTAGAATATAATATATATATATATATATTATGTTACGATATACATTATATGTATATGCGAGAGACGGTGGAGAACAAATTGTATATTTAAAAAAAATAGCAAAAAGAAAATTGATTGTAAAAAATATCGATTATTTTCGACCTGTTGAAATGTTTCAATTGATTATAAATAATTGAATGAATAAATGATCTTAGGAATAAACTATTGGTGCGTTTTATTTGATAGACTTTTCAGGGTGTCACGTGTTCGTCGCGCACGTGGTCTTCGCGCGCTGCGGCAGGTCATGGCCGACGACTGCGCTTTCTGTACCGCAACCGTGTGTGACGTCACTAGAAAGTTACGTAACGAGTTTGATCGAATTCCCTTTCTATTGATGCGAATCGAAATTCTCGTATTGATTTTGTATTTTCAGTAAATTCGTAGCGCTTTCTTCCGCGATATGTAATAGTTCAATCGTAATTGCGATACAAAATCGACCATGTCCGTTATTGGGTATTAAATAATGCGAACAATCGCCGAGCGCTACCACGTTTAACGTGCATTTGTTATATAATTAAACTGTTGTCATTTAAATTACAAACTATGAATTTTATTAAAATTGATTTATAATTAAATACCGTTAAAAGAGACTCAAACGTCAATTATATATGTTTTTTTGACAAACATATACAATTATATTTTAAGCCAGATCAAATTATTAATAGTTTATTTGATGTACTATATTTTTATTTTAAAGCATTTGCCTTTTACTGACTTATATGAATACAAACTATTATATTCAAAAACCTTGTGATTCACATCTGTACATTTTTTTTTTATATGAATGTTTAAAAATTGTAGATTATTGATTTATGATAATAACACGTAGCTAATGTTATATATTCATTATAATAATATATATATTATGAATCGCATAAATTATTTAAACAAGCATAGAGTATTATTGAAATTTATTGTTTAACCTGAGTTTTATCAATTTATTATTTACTTTTTATCATGCTGTGCTCGTTTGCTGAAATCACAATTATCTAAATACGCTCGTCGAAACGATAATGCAGAAAATTTCACAACTGCTAACGATTAAATATTTTATGATAATATTTTTAAATCGCGTCGCGTCATATTTAATCTTTTTTTTTTTATTGAACCGCTGTCGTATCAATTTATATAACCAACATTGTAACCACTTCAATTATATTTCAGGCTCAAATCAATTTTATCGCGATTTCGACATAATATCATATGACATTTTATAATTAAACTATACTATTATTATTATTTCATATTTTTCACGATAGAAAAGCGATAATCTTGCATCGTATGTTTTCCAGTGAATTGTTATCACTTTGCTTTAAATTGCTTTATTAGTGTCATGGACATTAACAATAGGAAAATCTTCTACGCATCTCGAATATATAACTTTTTTTACTGTTGAGCATATTAATACTCACTTTATTTACATATAAAATATTATTAAATTATCAATTATATTATATATTTAATTAGTCTTAATATTGTAGCTAACAAATATCAAAATTTTCAATGTAAAATTTTTCACAAATCAATCAAATTCAAATTGAAAAAAAAACGATAAATAGTCTCGCTTTTAATAAACACTATATATCTTTTTTTTGCATTATAGTGATTCTAGTAAGACTTAAAAATTCCACTTAATCTGCAAATATTTCATAAAATTATATAGACTAATCAGTAATTTTTAATGAATTTATATAGAATAATTTAAATATTTCCCTTAACAACACCGAGTTGACCGCGTCTGAACTATGTGCTCATTGATTTATGACCACATTAAATTGCAGTTGTATTAAAAAAATAGATTAAAAACAATTAAAGTAGTAATTCGGAACGTTTTAAAAAAATCTAAAAAAAAAAATTCTAATATCACTTGATAAATATAATACTATCAAGCGAATACAATTCAAAAATAGTCATAAGTGAATAAATATGAATGAATTTTATAAAAATAATGTTTTGGTATCGATTTATTAACAAGTAAATTACAAAGTTCGCATGTCGTCACAAACAAAAATATTATAAAGCAGGTAGAGGTAAAATAAAATAAATACAATGTAATATCAACATAATAAAGGTCAAGTATATATACATAAAAGAGTTATGATAACAAATTTACTATTTAACAAACACTAAATTATTATATGTTTTATGTAACATGAAAATTTTGTGATCAATACAGTCAGTCATATCACACTTCATATTAAATAAGGTTATAGCTCAAAAATTTTTCTTTCACTAATGATTTACAATTCATTAATTAGTGTTTTTAAAAAAAAAATGAAATGTCATAATTTATGTACTTAGTAATGCAAAATTATTTAAAGATTTTGTTACATAATTGACTGCATCATAATGAAGCCACATAAATATACCACATTTTAAACTGCAATTAATAAATGTAACTTATTAAATTAAAAAATACGTCGCATCATTGAGAGCTACTTTAGTGTGAGACTAAAAATATTTTTAATTATCATTAAAAAGACAGTAAAATTCAAGATCGGTGATAACAATATTAACTTTTGATTCAAGAGTAAATTTATATGAATGTTAAAAAATAAAGTACAATTTAACTTATTGGAATCCATTTTTTATTATGCGTTTTCTAAATAAATATATAAATTGAACAATTAAATATAAATTCTTGAAGCAAATTTCTTCTTTCTAATTTTAAATTTAATACATCTGTTTTATGTTCTAAACTTCATTTTAAAATTTTATTTTATTTTATTAATAAACACTAACATGATAATTGTCATAGCAGTAATAATTTTAATGAATAAGCCTTGCTGTATTAGCTATCAAAATATATAATGATAATAAGATTTAATTGTGAAAAAATATAATTAGGTTCTTTGTTGGGAAAAAACGAAATTACTTTTAGAATAATCAGAATTATAATGATTCATCAAACTATGAAAAATATAGATATAATTTAAAAAATATATGGGAATTTTTTTTCTAGAGAAGAAAATTACTTAATATGTAAGTAATTTTTAAATTGTTTTTAAACTAACTTAGTAGTAATAAATAAATTTAATAAATTGTAAAAATATATAATAAAATAAAATTTTAATTTAATTCAATATTAGAAAATTAAAGTTCTTTACGATTTTGTTATTCATAAAATGTTAATTTATATTATATTTAGAGATTGTATGAAAATTAAAAAAAAAGTATTATTGTTAAAAATTTTCCAATTAAAATACTTAACGTGCATATTTTTAATTTAAAATCAATTTTTCTTTTATATTTTTTTTTTCATATCATTTAGCAACTCTATTTTCACGGATAAATTTCAAATTAACTCTAAACGATTCTCGGAATTAAACGTTTATGCGGTTTTTTTTTATACGTCTATCGACACACAATATGCGTCAGAGTAGATTTTAAAACAAAATCTATCCATCGATCGACATGGAATTCTTCAATGTTCATATTAGTTCGTGTTTTTTACACCAACGAACGTGATCGCGACGATGATAATCGTACACTATCGCAACATAGTAAATCGACCGTGAAAACATCGATTATAATTGAATGCGAGACACGATTATCGAAACGATACTAAAGTTCAGCAGGAAGACCTCCGATAACTGGACCGTTCGTACTATTGTACTTTTGTCGGCGTACGTTATCAGAGCAGCGTCATCGATCTGAAGGGCGTCAATCATACGCAGCGTGTAGCCTGAGGCTACGCCCCTCCATCTGTTTTTGCGTAGCACGTGAACGCACGCGCACGTGAGGCTACGTCACACCAGCAACACATTTTGCATTTTCAGCCAATTCAATATATCTTCCTTTCTTTTTTCAGTAAAAAAAAAAATTTGACAACCCTAACAATTTAATAAAATGATAAATACTAGAAATATAACTAGTAAATATAATATATATTTTTATACAAATATCAAATATTTTTATATACTAATATATTGAAAAATTTTCTGAGTATTTATATATTGACAATACTAAATATTCAGTCAATTATTTCTAATTAATTGAAAAAAAAAACATTGTATAATTACGTTATTAGAAATGTAAACATTGTAAGTATTATGTATTAAATCGTAAGACACGATTAAAAAGTCATTAGTAAATGAAAAGAAAATGTTCATTAATTTCAGGAAGTGTTTATTTTTTTTTATTTCACACTGCAATTTTCAGAAATACTTTTAGTTTACTGAGAAACAAGATTGATAATTACCATCTTTTATTACTTTGTTTCGAAATTTGAACGTTATCCTTCATCTATTTTGTCTTTTAACGTAAAACAATATTAGATATTTTCCTCAAAATGGAATCAATTATATTCATATTGATTTAGAAATCATTTATCTCTTTCGCTTCGATTAAACAATTCTATTAGTTAAACCTATTATTATACCAAATATAGCTACGAATTTGAATTACTTGAATATATGTTGGATATTTATAAATTACTTTTTAATCACAAGTATTATTATTTTCAATATTATAATTAAAATATTTTTTTTTAATAAATAAAATAAAAAAATCTTTTTTGACATTTATATTTTTATAATTCGAAAGTAAAAATTATAAAAAAAACATAACGTCTAATGTAACAAATATAGCACATAGAATAAAATTGGCTAAGAAAATATAATGTAAAAAAAAATAAATATGGTTATTATTTGGGACCTGGTATTTATTCAATAGGATATACTTCATTGGTATAAATAATAATTAAAATAATATTAAATTAGCTATAAAATTGTTCTTTATATTAATTGTCTGCAAACAAATGACTAGGAAATAATGGCATTTGGTAGTATTTTGAAGTCGTTTTCTCTTCATTAGTTGATATTGCACTAAAACAATGTTAGTAATAAGTATAATAAATATAAAATTACTTATAGTACAAACGTAAAAACAAAATTATGTACCTAATATTTTGTGTGGTAGCTGGTGCTTCAATAACCAAGCCATTAACTGTTATTTCTACGGGTCTAACAGAACCAAAAAAATCTGTAATGGGGACTTTATAAGGATTTCTTGGGAATAAATCTCTTCTTATCCCCACAGTTGATATACAAACTCTTTTTGGACAAACTTCCAACTAAAATATTAAGAAATCACATGAAAACTTAAAAAGTATAATAATATATTGTTATTATAGAGAATATTTACAAATTCTCCCATCGTTTTATCGCTATCAGGTTGAACTTTTTCGAGAAATTCCAATGCGTAATAAGTGTAACGATCAATAATATAAACGCCTATTACAGGATCAACATGATGCTAAAATAAATATATTAATTTAAAATTTATTGAATTACATTATAGAAACAAAATGTTATTTATTATTCTTACAGAAAGCGAATCTTCACCAACGAGACTGCTAGCTACAGCTAATATGTTAGGAGAATAAAATTTTTCATACATTGAAGCCGCTTGACATGTATCAATCATGAAAAAGATTTCATTATATCTAACAAAAAATAAAATAAATATATTTAGAACAAATGGAATTATACTGAAAACAAAAATAATCTTACCTTCTTTTTTGCCACATTTGTTCGAGGGCATCTGCCATTTCTTGACTGGTTACTTCTTCGGAATCTTGAAATTTCAAAAAGCCGTCGCCTCCATGACCAGTAAGATAAATTAAAATATTACTACCTTCATCAGTTAACAATTGTTTAGATCGAGGGGTTCCAGGTGACAACCTGCCCGTTAACAATCTAACGAAATTTTCTACAGTAACCTATAACAATAAAATGTTTACAATTAAAAATATAAAACACAAATCAAGTTAATATTTAAAAAAATAAATCCAACTTCATATCCTCTATAATCGACTTCAACGTCGTCTCCATATACGTTAATATGCTGATGGGCATTATTAAATACGGTTGCTGGTCTAGGATTCCTAGGATTGCAAGCCATATCATCAGCTACCATAAGAATAATTTGACTATCGGGGATTCCCAACCGTTTAACACTGCGATAGATTGATAATACATTTGCGACATGCCTATAATTAAACCAAAATCTCGAAGTATCCACTAGAACCGCCCAATTATTTGTATGACTAGATTTCTGAAAATACAGTAAAAAATTGTATTTCGACAATTCATAAATACTGATGTATACTTTACTTAATTCAGTTATTTTTACTTCTAATCCGTCTACATATATAAATTCATATAACAAAATGTAAAATAAATATAAAAGAAATTTGCGAAAGAATAGCATTTTAGCCGGTACAACAAACTGTCAAAGTCAATAACATAACAAAGAATTATATGTCTATAATTAATGTTTTTTTTTTAAATCATAGCAGAGAATTACATATATGTTTATAATCTACATATGTGTTTATAATGCATATTTAAAAAAATATGCATTTTAAATTATTACAAAATATGAAACATTTATATTTTGTTTCGTTATTATCTATGTAAATCATATGTAAAAGTGTTAAAATTATATATATTAAATGATAAATATGAAATGTGAAAATTGTTAAAATAATAATTAAAATTTATTTTATATATTTGAGTTTTAAATTACACATCTTAAAATAGTATTATAATATTTTGTATTAAGATTTTTCTTTTATCTCAATCGCTTTCTTTTGACACATTTATAATTATATAAGGATAAACAAAGATTTAAGGCTAAAATCTTAAAATAAAAGATTTTAACGTTTAAATAAATTTTATTATATTTTATTTTAGAATAGGAAATAGTTATTACAGAAGTTGTTAGATGCAATAGGAACGATTAGATTTAGTGACAGCAGCTGTCATTGGTAGTGGGCCGCATGTTTGCGATGTCGGGGGCCGGAGGTGGAGGAGGAGGAGGTGGCTCCTCTGACGAACATTACGACTTCCTTTTCAAGGTGGTAGTGATTGGAGAATGCGGTGCTGGAAAAACCTGCCTCGTCCAAAGACTCAAGTCCGGCAATTTCGTTGAAAGACACGGCAACACCATCGGAGTTGACTTTTCTATGAAGACTCTTCTCGTCGATGGCAAGAGAGTTAAGGTAAATTCCATACTAAAACATCTTATTTATTTCAAATATATTAATTTCTGTATTTCGATTCTTGTCAATTTCTCTCAGAATTTTATTCAGACAGACTTTTGAGGAAACTTAATCTCTTAATTTTAACAAGTTTTAAACTGCTATAAGTAATTTTATTGTAAATCTAATTAATTAAATTCGTAATCCTATCTTTCTTCATTTTAATGTTTATCTTGTTATATTAATTACTTTTCAATTTCATGATATTTCTGCTTGATATAAGGAATTTTAAACCTTATATTTATTATATTGTGTAATTAACTTTTGTAATTTATTATTTTAGCTTCAAATATGGGATACAGCCGGACAAGAAAGATTCAGAACTATTACTCAAAGTTATTACAGATCTGCTAACGGAGTTATTATAGGTTATATATACATTTTTTTTAAATTACAATTCATTGGCGTATTTTAAAATAAAAAAGCGTGTTTATTTTTAATAGTGTACGATATTACGAAAAGAGCTTCGTTTCTTTCTCTTCAAAGATGGATTGACGAAGTTCGGCGATACACGTCGACTACGGCTTTGTTGTTATTAGTGGGTAATAAATGTGATCTAATAAATCAAAGAGAAGTCGAATTTGCCGAAGCGGAGGCTATGTGTCGTTACGTTCCCGAAATAATGTTCGTGATGGAAACGTCTGCAAAGGATAATACTAACGTTGAAGACGCTTTTATGTGTTTGGCGACCGAATTAAAAGTATGATTTTTTTTAAGTTCTCGATCGAATATATTATAACTTTTTAATTTATTTTCCATATTTTTATAGAGACGTCAAGAAAACAGTCAAATGCAGAATGCCGATGAAACTCCAATCGTTCTCGGAAGCAGTAGTGCCATTAGTAAGTGTAATCCTTGCGGAGGCGGTGTTAGTAAATCTACATAAGTAATTAATATTTATATAATTTACTATGAAATGGTTGTTAATACTAATATATGTAATTACGCTGAACAAATAGTGTACAAAGTAACGCATTATATTATTCTTATATATACCATTAGATGGTTTACTAAACTAAAAAATTAAATATGAACAATAGATAAATATATTACTATACCAAGTAGTGGTTAAACTATACATGTAAGTTAATTGATTTTTTTTTTCACTTACATAATATAAATGTTATATTTTATATTATTATTATTTTACTCGAATAAGACTCAAGCTTTAATTAAAGAAAGGGAAATTTGTATCATGTTTATTTATTTTACATTATATTTTAGAAGTTTTCACATAGAAAAATGTTTCTTATACACAATGTGAATTAATCTAATGTAGTTATACTATTTTATATTTATCTCGAATTATAGAAATAATAATATTTATTTATAGTTTAGAAGGTCCTATGTTCTATTGCATGCCTTTTTATTGCACATATGTGTTGTTGTATGTAATTTGTATAACAAAATTAAATTTCAAGTGATTGATATTACACATAATAATACGTATATGTGATAAATTGAAGAAGATAAAATATCAGGACTCGATTTCAAATCACGAATTGAAAATAATATGTGACTTGTAGCTAATAATTAAAATTTTAAAGTTCTCATTTAGATAACTTCTGACCAAAATCACAATAATATATATGTATAAAACATATTATGAAATTCAATGACTGATAGATTTATCAGCTTTTATCACATAGAAAGTAATAAATAGAATGTATATATATATATATATATATGTATACCATTCTGCCAAATCACTATTTGTATTATTTTTATTGTTCATCTAAATACATGTCTATATCAACATATCATTAATATACAATATGATATTGCAATAAATAATAGTGTCAAAATTTAGTATTTGAAGCCTAATGTTGAATCTTTATTATTATTTGACTTGTGATTTTTTTTTGTCTTTAATTAATATTGAAAAACCACGTTTAAGACTGATATTTCTAAAAATCTATTAATGGCCACCTGTCTTCGAAATTATTTTATGTATTACTGTATCTTAAATGAACGTTTATATTAATTCTTTTATTTTTGTGATATATATTAATTTATTTATAGTGATTATCGATATTTGCCACATTGAGACCCAATCATATTTTTATTGAAAAAAAATCATATACAAACATGTGTATATAAATTTAATACAAATTTTATTATATGTACAAAAACTATTTATATTTTTTTTTGTGAATATTATTAACAAATTTAAGTGAAAATACCTTTTGTCACAATATTACCTCCATGAATATGAAAAAAATCTAAATTTTCGTGCCATAAATTTGTTTTTTATTCTTTATATGTTAAAAAAAAGAACACACAAGAGTACTGTGATATTTATACAACACAAAAAAGAACGAATTTACCTTTTTGAGTCTGTAAGAAAGTGTTTATTTTATTATAAAGTGCCTTATTAACAACTGTGTGTGTAAATTTTCAATTGGTATTTTCCTTAAATTACTAACATTTACCGTTATTACAATTATTTTATATCTAATGCTTCAAATATTTTCCAAATTTATGATGAAGAAAAATATTGTTCAATATTTTATTTATACAGAATTTTATTCTATATAATATTTTATTTCGTAAAAATCTGTTTAACTATACCAGTCTTCATTTTAAATTATTAATGTAAAATTATTCTTGCAAATAATACTTTCTGATTTTAAAAAAATGGTTAAAATTCAATAATATGTTAATTCATACCAAATCATTTTTTATATAATAGTATTCATTATGTAATATTATTTATTTGCAATCTTGTAATTATTATTTCAAATGCTTCTTAATAATTAGCTCCCTAATTATTTCTGGATGAATTTAGTCCAGGTATTGGAATTGCTATTATACATTTATAATGTTTATTTTTTTTAATAAAACTTTTATTTTATATTTAGGATCAGATTTAATTGTATAAAAGATTGACTTTTATCCTTCATTGAATGCAATATTAGAATGATATAAGTATGTTTACTCAACATATAAATATCTAGGAATTTTGCTATTTATGATTTTTAATGTAATTAATATGGGAGATTTGTAAATTTGAATACTTTACGTCTCTAATATAAAATTTTTCTTAAAAAATTTAAAAAAATGTTATTTGACATATTTCTTGATATTTTTTTCTATGATAATTATAAAATATATATACAAAATCGTTATTATATATTTTAATTTTATTATATTTTGTGTATTTATACAGTATATAATTTAAATATTATTATATATATTTATACAGAGCATAATATGACAATTAAATATTTGTTTTCTCTTTTTTTCCATAAAACTGAAATATTTTTATGTATCTTTGATCGTTATTATGTTACCATAAAACTGTATTTCAATTTATCGTAATGGAATCGTGGCATATAACATTAATTAAAAGTAATATATAATATATCTCTTTATTTACAAATAATATTAAAGTTGATTAAAAAAAAAATCGAAAGCAAAATATTACCACTAATAAACAAATATTTAAAATAAAATTGTAGATACTAGAAAACACTTATATACATCATATTAGTATGATAAATTTGTAAAATATACACGGGATTGTGTTACTAAATGAATAAATTTATTTATGAAACATTTGCTGTAATTATTTTTCACTAATAAATATATGCATGAATATTATTATTCATCGTAAACTTCCTTATTAATTACTGATAAACATTGCGATTAAGAAAATAATCTCATTATTTAGATACGTCATTTTATTTATAAACTATAATTCAATATTTTTACCCACTTTAAAGTTATCGTGAAATACTTAAATTTTATTAATATTCAGTTCATTTTCTAACGACATAATAAAACTTAGTTACTCTTCTATCTATTGTTAATAATTTTTATTATTATTTATGTCCATTGTTAAAATAGATATAGCAATAATCGTTTGAAAATGTTCTTTTTTAACAAATTTGCTTTACGACGAAATAAAAAGCGGTAAACCTGGTGTGTTACGATAATTCATACATTGCCATATAAAAAATAAAAATAAAAAAACTTATAATATTGCCACTTGATGTAGTTTTGTATCGCTAACTATGATTTCTAATTGAGGTGTGATGTGCAATGCTGATATCCAACCGAATTTTTTGTTTTCATTCTCATGATTGCCCAAAACTCTTAAAAGTTGACCGTTCGGCTTAAATATTTGTATTCTAGCATTGCCCGAATCACCGACAATGATGAATCCTAATGGATCAACGGTGATCGCCTCTGGGTGTTTGAACTGACCTTTCAAACTTCCCGAAGAGCCAAACTCGTGTAATTTATCACCATTATATGAATATATTTTAATTCTTCTATTTCCACTATCGGCTATTATGATACGATCTATTGTTGTTACAATTGCGGTCGGTGCATTCAATTGCGTATATTTTATATTCTTTGTGCCTTCCATTTTTTTATAAACACCTATATAGCCTGCGAATGATCCTGTTTCCGCTTTAAATACCTGTAATATTTTTAATGATATATGTCTGATTTTTTCATAGTTGTTCTACATTTAAAATTTGCTTACTTGTACTCGATCATTTCCAGTATCACAGACATAAAGGAAATTTTCATTTGGTTCAATACTTATTCCTTCAGGAGTTCGAAGAAAACCGTCTTTAGATCCTTTACCACCAATAGATCTCAAATAAACTCCTTGTCTTGAAATCACATGTATGCAATGATTCCATTTATCTAAAATTTATATAAACTTTCAACTTGATAGTAAAGTTAAGAAAAATATAAACACTTATTTAAAATTTTTCCATTATATATAAATATTATAGTTTTAAAATAACACTTTACATACCGGAAACATACATTTCTTCGCGCAATTGTGAAAATGTTATGCTTTGCGGACACAATATATTCGGATTAGATATTCTTTCGACAATTTTATTTTTTACTCTGTCTAAAACGATTATATGATGAGAATCGGTAGCGCAAATGTAAAGATAATCAGACCATGGTGCCAATCCAATACCGGCTGGTCTTGGACATTTTTTCCAAGTCATTCTCGTTGAGAAATTCCTTGATCTGGAATTTATTACAATTATTATTTACTACACGTTACATATGATAATCAGAAGAGATTAATATTATAAAAGTTCATGTCTAAAACTGATAAATCAACTTAAAATATATTTTTTTATTTATTTGTTAAAGAAGATTTAAAATTTAATGATTGTCTATTGCTTGCAAATCAAAATCAACAGTTTTTTTTCCATATATACATATATAATGAATTATTATTTAAATTTTATAAATTATACCTATAGTATAAAGTTAAAGTGTCTTGATTTTCCAATGGATTGTGAATTCCTTTGACTTCGACAGCTATCGGTTCGTCTGTTTCAGCTTCGGTGGCAGTTTGGGAATCTTCTTCGATACAAAAGTTTTCTTGGTCGAATGAGAATTTACATTCACCCCAATGAGCGACTTCATTCAATATATGTACCGTTGTACGATGGAAGTTCATAAACGCTGAAACCTGTATATGATGTGTTAATAACTTTTTCTATATATATATATATATATATATTATTTGTGTATATTACCTTTTCATTATCGTTTTCAATCAGATCAAAATCTTTTTTCACATATTGTGTAACGCTCAATTCCATGGCTTCCAATTGCCTCTGCAAAGCGTTGGCCGATTGTTTACCATCTTCGAGTATTTCATTTGCTTGCGATAGAAGTGTATTCTTTTTAGCGTTTATGTCGTCGATTTTTCTTTCAGCAGTAGAATTTATTTGGTTTATTAACCATTCATTTCGATCCTGAACAAGCATGCAAATATATATTTAATTGAAAATCACACACGAAGAATATCATATTTATGTAAAATTATATTGTAATACTAACTTTAAAACTGTCAATCCTATGATTGAGACGTTCAGACCCCGTTTTTAGTTGATTGATTAAAGTGTCTATTTGAGACTTTAATTCTGATACATGTGCTGACCAACATATACCACAATATATCTTAAAATTAAAAATATATACATTTTTTTTTTAAATATTGGAATGCTAACATAAATATACTTTTGATTATAATAATCTACCTGTTTACAATGATCACAAAGATGATCATTAAATAAAGATATCACCGATTGACACTTTGAACATTGCTTTTGAACTGGAACTGGTGCTCCAGGTTGGCTATAATATGTAGTAGGACGATCGAAGTTCTGAGTAGTCGGTGGATTTAATAATTTCAATAGATTATCAATATAAAGATTAGATGGTAAATTCTCTAAAAAATTTGGAGAATTCACCGGATAGACGGTTTTACAAAGAGCGCAATGTAATTCCTTACCTGAAAATATATATATTATTATCAATTAATTATATATAATATTATAATATGAGTAATATTCATTATTTTTACCCGATATTTGCTCATATAGACAATTTAAACAGAACGTATGTTGACACGGTAACATTTTAGGTACATTTAATTTTTCTGAACACAATGGACATTGTACCAAATCTTCAATTGCACCAAATGAACCTCTGAAAAGATTAAAAAAAAAATTAATATAAAAATATTATAATCGGAAAGCTTTCTCAGTATATTATAATAAATTTTTCATTTACTTTCTTTGTGGTACATTATTGGATTGGGCGCTCTTTCTTCTCAACATTACCGGCGGCGGTGTTTTCGGATTTGAAGATCTGAGATAATCATCAACCAATGCATCGTTCGGTACATTGATGCTTATGGAATGTTGCTTTTTTGTGAAATGAGAATTTCTTCTTTGCACTGAATCAGACATATTATTAACAATGTTAATTACGCAGTACAATTTTTATACCATTCAATAACAGACAACCACTCGAACGTTCTTCGAACAAATGAGCCGATATAATAGACTTATCTTGACGACATTGCTATTATCTATTTAATTTAATTTTAAATTAATTTATCTATATTGAAATCGAATACGCAATCTGTGAAATATGTCGATTTTTTTTTACTATTATTTTTAATTATTATATATATGTAATATTATATATTGATAATAAAGAGTGTTGTGTGGATATATATATTTTTTTTGAGGTCACACTTGTCGACGTTTAGATTGATTTATTCAGTTCGCGCGTTTGAATGACTTCAATTTGAGGATTTTAGTGCAAAAAAAAGCGACTCGGCTTGTCATCAATATTTATGTACGTTCATCAATATACAGTAAATGCTTTCTTTGTGTATGAGATCGCGATCGTTTCTGAAACAACTGGAACGTGTTTCAGGATTTTCTCATTTCTCTTAATAGAAAAGTAAACAATTTGTCAATTTGACTATTATTATTATTTTTTTATTTTTAGCGAGAAATACATTTTTCATTAAATATATGTACGTATATATATTTTTTGCATATAACAAATTGAACAAAATTATAAAGATATTTTTTTTTATCATTCAGTTGAAACTTATCATTCTAAGATACAATTATTTTTAAAGAAAATTTGAAAAAAAAATTTTTTTTTGAACGTCAATCAGATTTTTCTTCTATTCTTTCTACTTCACTTACTATCTTTTCTTGTGAAGGAAAATTTTTATCAGTACAAAAATTTTAATAAAATATATTTTTCTTTTATTTTCAATAAGTCAATTCGATTTTTCATAATATTAGATATTATCAATTAAAATTATTTTATGGAATATATTAAAAACTAAAAATATATGTTTTATTAATTTTCATGAAGTAAACTTCAAGTTATAAATAAAAGAATTAAATATATTATAGTATTCTAAATATAATATTATATATAAAATATAAAATTTATTAAAAGAGAATTGTTTAATTGCATACAACATTCGAATAAATTACTAAATTACCACCCCAATTAAATATTTATTGGAATATATCGTAAATATTTATAAATATATATAATTAACATTCAATTTGCCATTAGAAATTTTTGACAAATTTTATTTTATAAAAATTGGGTTAATTAAATGAATTAATTGATTTAATCAATGATTTTCGTATTTTTAAGAAATTCAATATATTTCAATATAAAATAGTTGCGATTATTTTTCGCATTTATTCTACAATATTTTAAAATATTTATAGTGAATGTAGAATTAATTTCATTTTTGTAATGATATATATTTCTTTTTAATTAGGATAATTAGAAAATAACGTCTCCCCTTCCAAAAAAAAATATTGTATATGGAAAATATATTTTTAGCTTTTTTTAATAACGTATATATATATATATATATATATATATATATATATATATATACACAAAAATTATACGAAGATAGGGTACCGGTTTAATGTATAACGGAGTATTTTCTTATATAGTTCAATTGAATCGCGACGAATTGCGCGATAATTTCATTAAATTTCAGCCATATTAGTTCAGTTATTGCCGCTGTTAAGGCTTGATTACACTCGTCAATCGATTATATGCCAATCGAACCGATTTCAAAGCAATTATTAATAAAAATAATAATCGCGATTTTAATCTCGCAATTTTTGCAATTCGAATCAAAATAAAATATATATTTTAATTATAAAAAATAATTTATTTTTAAATATATATATATATATATATTAAATATTATATATTATTATACGTGTAAACTCGATAATATCTTGAACACAAATTATGATACCGTTTCTTTAAATAGAGCACCGAGCTGGAAATCAACACGATAGTTGCACACGTATATAATATATATTAAATATTTTTAATTCATACAAATATAAAAAAAAATAATTTTTAATATATCAATTTTTCATCTTTTTAATAATTCGATAATTTATGTTTTTCTCGCATTACATTTTATAAGATAAAATTTAAAGCGTCACGTATTATCGATTCAACAATAAAATCATTAATTATTATTGTAATGACAATTTAGTATCGATAATTTAATTTTTCACTAAAAATATAAAAAAAAATACTCAAATACGCTTTTATATAATAGAAACGGAAAACCGCCCTAATATAAAAAATTCTTAATATCAAATAAATATAAGGCGAAAGTAATTTATTTACGACACCTTTGATAATTTAATAATTTTGTAAAAAATAATATTTATTTATTTAATTAGATTTTAATATTAATAAAAAAATAATTTATATTTTACCATTCGATATATTCATTCAATCTATTTTAGTAAGAGAATATATTCACACAGCAGTGACGTGGAGTGATTAATTCATGACAAACAGGATTTATCTTTTTTTTTCAAATACCGTACCTTATTTAATAGAAAATTTTCGCACACTAATGCATACAATATTATTTATAATATATACATAAATGAAATTTCCTCGAATCTTGTGCGATTTTCAAAGTCAAAAACGGCATTGCGAATGAAAGTGCGTAAATTATGTCATAAAACTGCATAAAAAAAAATAAAATCGACGCACATACAATTGCGCCCGATTCGAAATTCGTATTTTTTAACTGCATAAATTATGCAATTTTTCTTTTTGGCTTAGTGCGGCCATGGCCTCGATATATTTACATTTTAAATTACGTCACATACTAAGTATATATTGGCCACTTTCTAAAGAAAGAACGCGAGCATTTTTCTCAATTACAATACAACGCTAGAGTAAGTTATTATATATGTATTACAACATTACCATATATATATATATATATATATATATATATATATATATATATATATATATATATATATATATATATATATATTATAAAATGTTGACAAGTTCACGATCATTCATTTCAAATTTTCGTCTAAATATTACGGATGTAATAAGTAGTTAAAAGTTTGTATTAATGTATTATATTTTTATATAAAATCAATTGAGAAAATATATTTTGCATAATTATTATTTTATTCGTGGTGTATCTTTTTATATGTGACGTATGCGTTTTAAATCGATCAGTATTTGCAAAATCATTATTAAATTTCGTACTTTTTATCGCATTTTATACATTATAATTTATATTATCGATCATAATTATGCTGAAAAACGACGCTACGAAAAGTTGTTATCCAGTATTATTCGACGTTGTATGACTTTCTGATAACTTTGCTGAAAAAGTCGGCTTTTAGATTTGACCGGATAAATCGAAAGTATGTGTCAAATTTTTGATTATTTTCATATACTTTTCGGCTCATAATTTTACGAAAAATATAATTTTATATAAATAAACCTTTTAGCATATTATCTTTATAATGAAAACACATCAATCTTTATGAAAAACCTATTTTTTTTTTGTGATTTTTCCAACTGATGATCCAGTTATGGTATATATATATTAAATTAAAAGTGGCACAAATGTACAGGTTCATGAGAATCTCGATTTGTACATTGGACAGGTTTTACCCGATGTGGAAGTTCGTCCATCGTCATTTTCCTTTCGGTCTCTGCGATCTGGCACTTTTCACTTTCTTGAAATTTGAACCGGCCATTATAAATGTTTTTGAAAGCCTCTGTTTTTTTGTTTTTGTTTCATGAATTACTTTGTTCAACTATTTTTCCGCGTGAAACTATTGGCAACGTTAATGCATTGTTGAATTTTAATAACATATCAAACGTACTACCGTTAATGGCCGATAATTGTGTTGCATACAAAATGAGTATTGATATAATACATTGTATGTGTCAATAAAAATAATGATTTACAATTTATTTTATTTTTTTAAATAAATTAAATAATACAATTGTATATTAATTATATGATATTAGAACATAATAAAAAAAATATTGTAAATACAGATGATTTTTTTTTAAAAGATTCTTATTAATAATTATATGATCAAAATCATGAACAATTTTATTATTTCTCATTGAAACTTGTTAATTTATATTGAAAACATATTTTTCAGACTATTCAATGATAATTGCAACTCCTGATCTTTCAACTGGATTCTTTGCTCTTTTAGTTTAATTATAAAAAGCATGAAGTAATTATTTGTCATAATTTTTAAATCAATCAGTTCAAAAGTTATGAGTTATGAAAATATGAAAGCAATATTTATCAAATTTTTAAATAGCAATCAATCTCTTTATAGTATCTATATTATATATAAAATTTAAATTTTTTATATAGTGTTATTGAATATATGAGCAATTTTCTTTGAAAGTAATACCATATATGTCTATTTAATATAATTATGGAAATAATACCACCTGAAAATAATTATATTTGTAATGTCATTAACTATATAAATTTACATTAGAAAATTTTAAATGTTTATAGATTGAAAGCTCACAGTGTATTACATTTAATATATATTACATATTACATTTTTTAAACATTATTTTCATTACAACCATTTTGTTTTATTATTCATTCTTCCATACTTGATAAATATTATATAGATTTTGTTTTAAAGTTTGTTTCAAACAAAAAAATGTAATAGGATAATAATATAAATATCAAGGAATATTTCATGATATATTCATAAACCATATTATGGAATATATTCCATAAACCATATTATGGAATATATTCCATAATATGGTTTAATCGTTGTAATGTGGTTTTTTTGAATCGATGCGGTCTCAGTAGAAGGAGGAGATGCACGTCCGCGTAACCCGGTGGCCGAGAACGCCACTTCAGTCGCGGCGGATCGTTCGCGAGCGGCGGCCATGTTTTTCCGAGTGACTTCCGGTGCGCAGCAGCGCCACTTCCGCCGCCACTGAACGCACGCGCCAATACACCATTTTCAAAACTTCATGTTGTTCACATTGGCGCCAGTGTTGCCACATCGTCGTCACACTACACTCCTGCGACAAAGGTAAACAATAATCATTTATAATCAACGGTATATAATATTTTTTATTTAATATATATATATATATATATATATATATATATATATATATATATATATATATGGTGATCCGTTTTACGACGTGACATATATATATTTTTAATATTATTTTCATTTGTAACTCGTTGACCAGTTAAACGACGGTTCGAATCCAGTTTTTTAATTCGATGTCTCGTCCTGTTTTAAGTGGGTTTAAACGATTTATTTATATAATCTTTTCATTTGCTATTGTATTATAAAAAAAAAACATTAATAATGCTTTTTTGTCAAAATGTATTGAAAACAAATCTCAGGTTAATCTGTCGATACTGCACACGTAAATTTATTTTGCTTTAAATCAATCGTATTATTAATCTCTTAATCGTATAGAAATATAAAAATGATTATAATTTTCTATTGTACAAATATGGTAGATTATAAATGTTATAATCTAATAATCCAATGATACTTTATTGATAATAAAAATTTTAATGATTCTTAAATACCTTTTAAATGAAATGGGATTAAAACATAATATAATAATTTGAATGAATATAAAAAAATAAAAACGTCCATATAATCATATAAAAATCTTAGCTATTACTTATGAAAAGATAGTCTATATACTAAATTTTGTAATCTATTATTTGTTTCATATCAACTTATATTTTTTTGTTATTTAAAAAACACAATATTTTTCAATCATTATTTATTCTATTAAAAATATAGGTCTAAAATGCGATATATAAATGATTTAAATTTATATTAGTTTAATATATTTATTAATAAATTCATTGATAATTTGTAACTTAATTAACTTGTCATCTACGATCTAATAGCTGAAAAAAAATCTGAAAAACATTTCAAACACTTAATGATTTTACAAATAATTAAAAAGTTTTTTTTTGGATATCCAAAAAAAAATAAGATATATTTTATATAAAAAAATCTTTTTATTTACAATTTAATAATAAATAATTTTTAAATAGATTTTTTTAATAATCAAGATTTTTCAGTAGTATGATTCTTAAAATTAATTAGAATTTTTATATTTTTAATTACATACTAGATCTATTTAATATTTATAACATATTTTTGAAGATTTCTGTTGATATGATGAATTTTACTGTACAATAAAATTTTATTATTATATGATTTGAAGTACCGTAGAAATTATTAAACAGTCAAAATTAATATATTTTAATTTAAGTAAATTAATTTTTAATTTATTTCACTATCACAATTGAGGAGTGAGATTGAACATAATATTTCTCGATATATTATTAACTCTTACATATAAAATTTTTTTTGGCTATAAACATATTTCATCTCGAAAACGTACCTCGATAAAATTTTAATTAACAGCGTAAAAATTAATTCGTTTTACTCGAAAGATTTACGCGAGATATGATTCGAAAAAAATGTATTACATATTGCCGTAATTGCGTTGGCAATTATATAAATTTAGAAAATATATTACAAAAAAAAAGTACAATGAAATGAAAAACCGGAACGTTCGCCGTATTTGCATCAATATGATTTCTCATGAAATGCGAACGAAAAGAAATCTAATTAATTAATTGGATTATAAACGTTTTCAAATCTAATTTGTATATATTAAAAATAAACGTGTATTCGATTTCTAAATTTAAAAATCATTATTTATTGTTTCACGAAATTAATTCTGAAATAGTTAAATGCCAATTAATTAAAACTGATATATTCAATTCACGTTTTACTCTTGAATTCATCAATGAATTCGTGTCGAAAATATTTTTTTTAATGTGTTATATATATTTTTTACTAATTAATATTTATCAGATATTGTTTTCAATTTTAATTAGATTATTTTGAAATATATTATTATAGTTAAATTTTATTTTTTATTTCTACAACGAAAACTAATTATGAATGATAATCAATACAAATTTTCATGTTTTATGAACTTTAATGGATTATTTTGTACAATAATTAGTATTTAATAAAAAAAATTTTTTTTTTCGTATAACAAAAAATAAAATTACTACACATGCGAACAATTTTAATTTTTGCAATCGAAAGCTATAAGAAAACACATCACGCATTCGTAATATAAAAAAAAACGTATATCGACATATAAAATCGCATTTGGCAAAATGGAACGATTATCGGACATGTTCGCTAAATTTGTTTATTATTATTATTATTATTATTATTATTTTTTGCAACAACAACATCAACAACAGCTGGCCAAAATTCGATCTTAATTATATTCGCGTTAGTTTGAAATAAATCCGTTATCGTTCGTCTAGATCGAACATCGAAACGACATTCGATTTATCTGACTGACCAGGTTACAAAAATTGGTATATATGGACGTGCAAACCCGCAAATATATATATATATATAAAATTGGGTGGACAAGGGGAGCTTTCGTGCGATCCGGATTCAAAAAAAGCTCGATGACCGAATTGCATGCAAACCGGTAATTATTACGGCTGCTTCTGCAAAACTTCTCGCAATTCTGAAACTTGATTTTATGCAATGGTTTCATTTTTTTTTCAATACACACATACACTGTTTTTATCGGGACAACTTTTATCAATCGTAATATGTTAAATTCACATAATATTTTATTGTTTTTCAATGTCATCGATGCATAATTTATATGTTGTTCAGATCAAATTGCAATATAATAAAAATAAATTCATTAAAGAAATCCGATTATTCCGATTGCTATTTGAAATTACTTAGAATAATACTTAGTTAAATAATCATATTGTAATATTTTTTTATAATTTTTTAAATCACATTATTTGAACTGAATTACATTCGCATTTGTAATTCTTTTTCTTTCTATTACATTCAATATTCATTTTTATTCTATTTAATATTTTCCATTTGTTCTATTATTCTATCCTTAATCTCCAATCATTCTTTTAACTCTACTAAAAGATATCGATGTGTCCTTTTTTCAAAATTACTGCAAGAAATCATGAATTTTTTTTAGACTTAAATCTTCTTTTATCAAATTATCGATATTCTTTGGTAGATATATTTTTATTAGAATATTTAATTTCAGAAATTCATAGAAATATAATAGAGTAGATATTGATGAATTAATCAGGCTTTTAAAAAAAATAAATATAGTATTTTTTTCGAATATTAATATAATTTAAAACATTAACCTAATTCATTACTCAATAAATAGAAAAAAAATATTACCAAAATATACTGCATTAAAATTGCACATATTGATAAATTGACTAATGATTCAAATTTTTTTTTCTTAATATTGAATATAAATAATCACCATTCAATCGTTCGAATCTAGGATTCCATCTTATTAAGATCATAATTATAAAACGAAATAATCTATAAATCGGTACCAAAATATCAAAACCGGGCTAACGTTCTGCACAAACGTTATTTATTTAGCAACTAGTTTTTTTTTTTTAACGTTATTTACTGGCTGTCAAAAGCTTTAATCATTAAAACGCTGATTGCTGACAAATAATAATAATAATAATAATAATAATAATAAGAAACAACTTCACTTGTGCCAATTGAATATGACCAACTTTGTATGCGAGTCGCAAAAGGTCAATATAAGGAAAATTTTATCGATAATTTTTGTAACCCTAAACGTTCTCATTCTTTTAAATACATGTTGTATATAACTGTTATTTTAGCATCGTCGGTTTCATTATCAAATATTTAATTACGTTAAAAATTAATGCAACCGACGGAAAGTTTATTCATAATCGCGTTAATTACATATTACGATTACATAATTTTGATCATACATCAGAATCTTTTAAAAAAAAAAACGATTAATTATAAATTTAAAAATTGATATAAACGTATATTAAATGTATTATAAAAAATATTATATATTACAAAAATTTAGATAAAATTAATTTTATAATATAATTTTGAAATTCAATGAATTATGATAATTATATTAATACATTAGTGATCTTGTATATAAAGACGAATCTTGAATTTTAATTTGCTGTTATTCGTCCAATCATAATTAATAAATACACGCTTAGACACACAAATTAAAGAATATATATATATATATATATATATATATATATATATATATATATATATATATTACCGATTGATAACGAATTAGTTTTATATTTAATTTTGTCGTCCATTACTCGTATTTTTTTTCAGATTATTTGATAAATGAAAATATTCATTTGATGGATTGAAAATATATCGATATATATAATTCATACAAAAAAAATATATATTTTCAGATACAATCCGTGACAAATATTTATAATAAATGTATATTTATCGCGTTGTTATCAAATGATTCGATAAATTATATTTATTTTTGATTTTGTAGGCGAAATGGTTTATTTGACGTGTGACGTTCTTTATGCGAAATTGAAGATTTTATAAATTTTAAAGACGTGAAAAAAAAAACATCAACATATTGTCGTTTATTGAGGACTAGAAGACGACAATTGATTCGTTCCGCTGATTTTATTAATTGTTATATTATATCAGATTTTTCTAACATATATAATCAGTATGAAATGAGATTTCTATTGTAGTCACTCGGTTAAACGGATTTATTCTAGATAAAATTTCATTATATAAAATTGAAATATTATACATAATTGCTTGTTTTCTAGTTTTTTTTTTCGTTTTGATTATAAAACATTTTTAAATTTATTAATTTTGTATTAAATATAAATCAATAATAATTGCATTATAATAAAGTCTAATCGTTGATCAATGTTGTATTTTTAATAAAAATGGAATTAATTACTTTCTATATTTTGATTTTGAATTCAATTGACTTTTTTTAATTAATAATGACATTAATTACTTTTATATATAGAAAAAAGATATTCATGATATTCATTAAAATTCATATAAATTTGGTAACGTTGAATATAATTACAAGTGTTTTAGATGGAATTCAAGGTTTCTCTTCAAGGACCAATCATTATGTCTTAAATTATTGAATAATAACTCGATATATGTGAAATGGTATAACTTGATAACAGACACCATCCTTGTTTTGATCGAAGACGTTTGTCTATCGTTTCGATCGAATTGATTACGTACGAATGTAGAGGACCCGTTTCAAGTAATATTCAAGTGCGCTTAACCCGCGCGCACATTATTATATAAACTTGCACTTGACCAAACGAGTCTCCGAAAGTGTTACGACATTTTATAAGCGAAAATAAATCGCAATTACTGGGTCGCTCGCGCGAGTCGAAGAACACGGGGAGCGAGTAAGAAAAAATAATGAAAAAAAAACGAAGAAAAGAAAAGAAAGAAAGAAAGAAAAATATTTTTATTTCGCTTCTTTCCTCTGGCAAAAGGGTAATTAAGCTCGAAAAATTTGCACTGCAAAAAAGAAGACGTCGCATCGAATAAAAATTCCATACAATTATCGCTTGTTCTGTTATTTGCTATTGCCGTATTATTTTTTTCTTCTTTCAATATTATTACATTAATCGTATAATATTATTATATTTAGGCGTAATGCTTGAGGTATTGGAACATATCCGCAATAATTTTGACCCCGTTATATCAGTGAACAACTATTTATACTCCAATTTGTATTTAAGAGACAGACGAAGCCTCGATTTAGCATTCCTTTAATGCTAAATCGATGTACGTGTCAAATTCATTGATTGTCTATATAGAGAAAAATCTATGTTCCACTGTAGGGTTCCAAGGATTTTTTTTTTCATTTATAATTTTTAACATGATCTATATATAATCTAGCAACTGTACCAATTGATTAAAATTATGTATAATTTTTTTTTTTATTAAATTATTTAGAATCAAAAATGTAGAGAACGATTCGTATAAAGGTTTCATTCTTTTATTACTACTGTCATAATTTGTGAAAAATTCATATCTTATTTGTCTTTTGAAGATTTTTTTTATTTATTAAAATTAAAACTCATATGAAATTACAATTTTATTTTCATTTTTTTTATGATAAATTTATTTAAAATAAAATTACAAATTATAATAAAATAATTGTATATTTATACGATATGATAATCTATTTTTATTATTGTTATTTGAATATAGAAATAAAGTAAGATATTATTCATTATATATTGAATGAAAAAAAACGTATTAAAAAAAAAAATATATATATATATATAGATAAATTAATAATTAAAAATAATCATTTATATTAGAATTGTTTTCTAAAACAAAATAAATTATACAATTTTATTTCAAATCAGTGAAGTGCGATGACTTTTTAATAAAAAAATAATACTATTTTCATTTTGTACTCCACCAAAATAATCACCGCACGCCACTGTTTTTCACGTATTATATAATAGAAAACGACGATGAATTTCGTGCAATCTTCGCACTCCTGACGACGTATTAACGAAAAGCCTTCGATCTAGAAACACACATTTTTCACCATGATTTATCGCTTTACATATATTTTTTTTTCGTTTCTTTTATATATATATATATATATTTTCTACGTCTTCATCTTTCCTCTTCTTTTCTTGTGCCGTTGCAGCTGTTGTACATCGTTCGACTTGTTTTGCCGCCTCATCATTCGTCTCCGGTCCGCTGTTCGAGGAGAACCATATCGGTTTTCGCGTTGACTGAGGTCAGTGGTTGCTGAAAAAAAAAATATATATATATATATATATATATCAAAAATCAGAAAGAGAAAGAAAAACGAAAAAAAAAGAATTCGCGTCGTTTCAGCGATCCGTTTAACGAGTGCATTTCGTATAAAAGTGATCCGAATCGGTTTTTCGTTGCACAATTAAGGCTGTATTTGGAGCAGGTGTTATATCGATTCGTTATTTGCAACGATTTTTGCATTGTTATTATTATTAAACGTAATTGTCGGTTATCAAGTGATTCAGTGATTCTAAACCTTTTGTTCGTGAACAGCTTTCACGGTCTGCGGATCGCGAATAATTCCACGTTTTTTTTTTTTTTTTTGCACTAATCGATTCCACTTTTTACCCGTTTATGGTATAAAAAGTATCTAATTTTTTCTTCTTCTGAATTTTGTCTTTTCGCATTACAATGTTTCAAATTTAATCATATTTTTTGACACTTCTTCAATAAGAATTTGAATGTTTTTTTTTTATTTTAAAATATAATTGAAATAATCAATATTAAGTGATGTCGTTTCATGATATTATATATATTTTTTTATCACAATCTCCTTTTCAATTCGACAATAAATTGCAAATTTTATATATAAAAGTATTATAAAATTGAATGTAACTAAATAATATCATATTTATAGAAAAAGCGATGTTTTTTATGGGTTCTTCTAATATGAATTATTTATTTCATATATAAACAACCCTTATTTATTTAAAATTATTTTGAATCAATAAGGGTAGTTTTTATTAGTTTATTTTAGAAGTATATAATTTTCATTATATACTTCTAAAATAAACTGTGATAAATTTTGTTAAAATTGAAAGATATTGAATAGAAATAAAAGACTCCAAAATACTTGTTTTATCTTATACTATTGATATTATTTTCTGAAAAAAAAAAAACATTATTTTTAAAGTTTAAAAAATATTTTATATGATTGCAAATTTTTACAGATAACATTATATTAATTTATTTTTAATATATTTCATTATTATAAAATAATTTTCATTATCTTTTCATTTATGTGTACAAATATTTATTCAAATGTTTAAAAAATTAAGGACTTTCACAACTCGTTTTTCTCATTAACGATTTTATTATAATTTTAATGCAGCACTGTTATTACAATGTGTTAATATCCTACTTTTATTGTATTTTACACCTTCAGGAATAAATTTCAAATAACACACATATCACAATAATAACAGTATTTTATAACGACATAATGATAGTTTTAATAGTGTTAACATTGCAAATTATATGGCAAAACAATTTTCAGCAATAAAACTAGATAATATATATATATATATATATATATATATATATATATATATATATATATATATATATATATATATATATATATATATATAATTTTCACGGGTGTGGCTCATAAATTACATTGTTAAGCTGTATATTAAAAAAAAAATATGTCATAATGTTATCATGTTGTATTTTTGAACTGTAACAATTGTATAATTCATTGTTAACAAATATTAAAAAAAAAGTATATATTTGATTCTGAATATGATAAAATATATCAATTTCATTATTATTATTTTTTTTTTATAGGAATTTGATTTTTTTCACATATTTTTTTTTTACACATTTAGTACATCAAATGTTCTATTGTATTTATTACATTATAATATTTAATTTACAAAACCCCATCATTTTTTATTGAACTTTTTTTAATTTTAAAACTATACAACTTCAACGTGTTAAAAATTATAATTAATTTTTCATTATATAAATATCATTCAAAAAATATATATATTTCTTCATTAATTTTATATTATATTATAACTAACAATACTATTATAAATTAATTATATTTTTAATTTGATAATATAACTAATCTATTCATTACATTACAATAATTTACAAACTATATTATATTAAAAATGTTGCTAAATATTAAGGATTTCCTTCAATAAATATAATTTAATTGAGAATTATATATTTATATAATACATTAAGAACTGGTTATTACATACGTATATAATATTTTTTTTTAATAAATAAAAATGACATAATTAGAAATGTTTTTTTTTTGATTATTTTATTATATTATAAATATTTATAAATATACATCAGTGGCGTACAATGAATTTTTTTTTTATTTTTATAAGATTTAATTACATATTAAAAATATCGAATATTATCGATATTAAGTATAATAATGACGAATAATTAAATATACTTTATACATTCATATTCGAATCAAACGTCAAACTTTAACACGTTTATTCCTTAGCGTAACGTTATTATTGACATTTGGCACACACTTTATACGATCCATTGACCGTCGACATATACAAGTAAACATTACATTACAAATTGGAATAAATTAAGGATAAAAAATCCCGCACGTTCCTTATTTTCATACGTTGAATGCAATGAGGAGACAACACATAATTCTCGTCGATCGCGTTTCGCATACTAATTTTCGCATACTAATTTTCAATTTCTTTTTTCTTTCTTCTTTCATTTCAATAATTTCTCTCGTCCCTTATTTTTTTTTTAATTTTTTTTTTACGAGCGCACATATATAAAATATACGGTGGATTGATGTGTCGCTAATTGGTGTGTTTCGTAACACTTATTGGACACGTGTAATTATTGTCTACTGTATACGACTTAAGTGTGTACAGTTATGACGACGCGAGAACAAATCGCAATCCGTCTTGCGGGGTTGCTATATTGTTTACGTGACCAAAATGCGGCTCTTTCAGTGCCGCATATTTGAAGAAAAAAAAAACCTGATACGTATCTTTGCTATTAATATCGATTTGTGTTTGAACAATGTTCACGATAACGACGCATTATCTTTCAGCGTGTCTTTCGTCACATTCGATGAATTTTATTATTAATATTTATGCTATGAAAAAAGAAAACAATTACAACATTTTTTTTTATAATATGTTCATAAATTATATCTAATGTTTATGGGACAAGATTAAATTATTAAATATAATTTTAACTTTGAATATTTTCATGTAATGAATTTTGTATGAAAAAATCTTCAAATTTATTGAATGAAACATTATTACATGAAAATATCAAACTCTTTATATATAGAATATTTTCGAAAGAAAATATTATTCCATATATATCGGGTTCATGGTCTAAAGTAATTTCAAATAATGAAAATTTAACTGTTATTACTTTTCAGACGTCAACATTCTGCATCAATAATTAATTTCAAAATACCGCGTCTAGACAATAATTATTTTAATAATATATGTGTGACCTCTTAACAACTGGGTTTACAGTTCACATCTTTCAGCTTCAGACCGAATGAATAATTTATTTAACTGACGACAGTCGAGTGCCACTTTTCAGACACTTCATCATCGTCGTCGTCGCACCGTCGTCCGATGGTCGACGATTTCTCGTCTCCGTTTCTTTTTAAAGTGCCATTGTCTTTTGGACATTGGTGATCGTTTGGTGAGCATTTTTGCGGTGAATTTCACGCTTTTACTCCATTTCGCTGCGAGAAAAAGAACAAATCCTCTTAGACTACTGAAGTTCGCAATTGTTAAATAGTATTGTTATAAATCTATATTTCTTCATTTTTGAATTGAGTTTGTTTTGCATCGTAAATTAAGTAAGATTCATAATATTTCAACGAGAAGCAAAATATCTCATTCATAATAATATTTAATCCCCTTTTTTCAAAAAAAAAAAAAAAAAACACATCATACATCGTTTATATTATAAACAATATTTTTCAGCTTAAAATGAATTATACTATCAAAAAAAATGTTTTTTTTTTATCAACATCACTTACCAATAAAAGGACAACCTGAAATAAATATTTTAGTGAAACGTTAAAAAATATTTAAATTATTTAAACAACCGTTAATTTATGCAAGGATATTTACATTTATACAGATAGTACACAAATGCTGTATGTTAATCAGATGAATATTATTATTGCATGCAACAAATATGTACGCGAATAAGACCTAGAAATTTATCATTCATAAAATGTGATACTATTTTATAGATCCTATATATAGTATAATATATATATATATATATATATATATATATATATATATATATATATATATATATATATATATGCTGTTATTTATGATCCATCTATTTGACAGTGAAATGTTTGATATGTCAAACCTTTTCAATTGATTCTAGGCATGTTTAAAAAAAATTTAATATCCTGATCGTCTGAAATTACTTGTAATCATAGAAATAATTTTACATATTCTTCTTATAAAATCTTCCATTAATTTTAAATTGCATCAAGGGTGGTTTTCTATTATTTCTTTATAAAGATAGCGGATTTTTGTTTTTTTTTTTTGCGTTAAAAAGTAACATGTAAATAATTACTATTACAGTAATGTAACAACTAGTTAATATAATCGGTTTTGTAGCAAAACAAAAAAAAACTTGACCCGGTTATTTCGCCGTTTGAAAATGAAAAAGAGCAAATTTTTAGAAATTCGTTCACGTTCAGTTTTTCAGCAAAATGTTTGTCCATAAATAGTTATTGTTTATTAGAAAAAAAAGATGAAATCGATATGAATATATAATATATGCAAATAAATTCTAGGAATTAAGTATATTTTGTTTGGTTTTTCAGAATTTGAATGGAAGTGCGGTCCCTTTTAATGTTATGCTTGGCGCTGTGCCCCGCTATAGGGCTTCGCCCCGAAGATGTGCCCCATTCGAGACAAAAAAGAATCCTCTGGGTGACAAACGATGGACGCCTGGCCTTACCACCGGGCACTTCCTTGGTTATTGCACCCTCACTTTCAATGCCATTCATCAGGCATCCACCTGAAGGATTTTTTTCCAATATTACTATCAGTTTACCTTTCACTAGTGAGTAGTCTTTAAAATTTTTATAAATTTTATTCATACAATTATTATATTCTTTTATCAAAAAAAAAATGTTCTTTTAATCATTGTTATTTATGTATTAATTTGATATTTTTAGATTAAGTGTAATATCGTTCATTTAAAAAAATCAAACTCTTATTAATACACTATGAAATATAACATCATATTATTTGATGTTAATGTTAATGATTATTAAACTAACGTTTATTACAAATAATTTTATATATATAATAATTTAAATATTTTTTTTATATTATTAATCAGTGTCAAAACATTCTTAGATATCAATATTCATTAGATTACTTTTTGTAAATATTTTTCAAATATATTTTCTATCTTTATTTGATACTGTTATAGATTTGAAAAATGATAATGTTAAACTTTGGCTTATAATTTTTTAATATTATATTATCTCTCTTTATTGATGAACTAGCAATATGTTGAAACCAAAAAAAAAATAGGAATATTCTCTTTTAATGATTCATTTTCACTTCATTAATACTACTATGAATTATTTCATTGTTAAAAAAATTAACTACAGGAAATTGCTCAATATTACAGAATTACAGTGTAATGAAATAAAAATTTATGATGTTTTCTAAATAATATATGACCTAATTTTTAAATACTAATCCCTTAGTGTTGCTTAATACAAAATATTTTTATAACAAATTAAATGACAGATTTATGAATTTATATTTAAAAAATAATATTTTTTTCTGATTTTGACGATTTGTTATCTTTTTTCGGAAAAATCCACATATATGTATATGTATATTATAAAATCAATTTTGACTATCGATTTTTCATAGCACGATTAGAACCAAAGTTTTATATTATTAATGATATCACGTAATATTTTAGAAATCTTGATCCTGCTTGAGACGAAATTGATTTACAATTCCTATCGCTCATTACGAGTGTCGTTTAAAATATCCACGTTGAATTTTAAACTAAAAAAAAAAAAAAAAAATGAAAAAAATTTGTAATTCACGGTTCGTTCGTTTCGATTCGATTTAACCGTTAAACGTCCACAATGTTAACGATTAAAAAGTGGTAAAGCGATGTCAATATTACGACACGAACCGTTCGGTGCTAAAATCGAAAATGGTAATGTCATTGTCGAATATACAATTACTTATGACGATTAGTAATTGTGTTCAATTTCATTCATCACTTGTTATACAACAAACGTCGATCAATCAAAATAATAATAATATTCATTTCGCACACGAGTTTTCTTTCTACTATACAGTTAATTGATAGACTTAATAAGCAAAAAAAATATATTATATAATTTTATTCAATTTATTCTAATTTGTTTTTATCAATTTTCACATGTTGATAAGTAATATCAATTATAATATAAATTTCAAAAAATTGATAAAAATTCAAAATGCAAAAAATACAATGGAGAAATATCTATATATATCTTTAAACATGCTTTTCAAATTAAAATGTAATTTTATTTCATTTTTAATGGATATATATATATATATATATATATATATATATATATATATATATATATATATATATATGAGTTCATTTTGATTAAATAAAAACATTAAATTACAATATCAGATAATCAAACTCGAATATAAGTAGAAAAATGATTGATTGTGATTAAAAATTATATTTATGTATATCAATTTACTGTGTTTTTATCTTTTAATATTAAAACTATTCGATTTTAAATCTAATTATTCTTTATGATTTAAAAGCGTATTTTATATTAAATTGTAATATAATAATAAAAAATAAACTAAATTTAACTCTTAAAATTTTTCATACTTTAAAACTATATTCAAACGACATCGTTATTTACGTGAATAAATTCAGTTCAAGAAAACAAGATAATCTTGCGTCATATGCATCATGAAATTATGTATCTCGTCGTGTAAAACCTGTCCATAAATGGTCCACAATTGATTTACCCAGTGAATAGACATACTAACATTGATAATATTTATAATTACACATGAAAAATAATAATAAAAAAAAATGATCTTGATAAACTCTTTTGTTGTAAAATTGCAGATTAATTAAAGAAATAAGAATGATAATAACGGTCCGATATAAATCTGCTTATATTTGTATATTCATTCTTTTTGATTTATATACGCATTAAGAACTAAATAGCAAATTGTGTGCAAAATCAGTTGCAATATTCAGAATAATATTTTAATAATGAAACGTACAATAATATATAAAATTTATATATGTATAAAATATAATACATAGAAATAAAGAAAAAAGATTTGTCAAAAAACCCCTTACATAATATTTTTGTTTTCAGGCACAAAAATAAAGTTCTCCTTTGAATTTAAGAGTTTGTACCCGTTTATAATTATTATGTAGCGTAGACATGTGTGTGTGTGTGTATGTGTGTAAATTTATTTTTAATAATAATAAATTTTATTACCTGTATTTTAACATTAGAAAATTAGATTAGATATGTGTTGACATATTATTTTAGATATAGAATTGTTTGAAAATTATATCAACGACGGAACATTATAATAAAAAAGTACTTCAATGAAGGGTTAACCCAATGTTCCATATTTGTGAGTGTCGATTACTTTTTATTGTTTTAATCGTAGTATATTTATAGTAGTCTGTTTACATTTATTTGGTGCTGAAATAATTAAATTTTGATTCAGGACTGTCCAACTAATAATTTTACGATTTTATATTCCATTTTGTACAAAACATAAACAATCATAATGTTGTTGACATGGTTTGTTTTATAAATTACTCCAACACATTATATAAAATATTAGTTTAAAAATTTGTTTACTCGTCGTGGTTATCAAATTTCTAAAATATAACTTGCATATAATCTAGTATTAAACAAATTTTTGATTTGATTATTTATTTACATACAATTTAGAAGTGTGCAGTTTTTGATTTTTTAGATATATTATATTATTTCGATTAAAATTTAATTAATGTTTTTAGTCGACTTCGATAAATTGGGTTTAACCGACAACGAAAATCCTTATGGTGCACTTCCACCATTGTTCAGTAGATCATTTGGAAGAGCGGCTGGTAACGTTCTAGGAAATTTCATATCACATTATCTAGATAAAAGAAGAGGAAAAAGGTCAAACGAAGATAATGTATCATCGGAAGATCAGAAAAAAATCATGCATTTCTTTCATGGTGGCGAAAGGTAAATATTATTTTTTTTAATTCTAATATTATAAATATTATTTAATTAATTTGAAACTGTTTTTAATATAATATAGAGCACTTTTATTTGGAGCCGTTGAAGATATGTTAACAAATTTTGGACTCTCTGGTAAAGCCTGTCTACTTAGAGCCATTTGTGAAGTCCACGCTCATCCTTTATATAACTATGGACTTTTAGGCGAAATGCTCAAATTATTTTTCTCGTAATATATATTCTCATTATTTAAAATATAGGATAAATGTAATAATATTAAGAATATTTATTTTATTACAGAGCTAGTAAATCACCGTATAGCGAATTACTTCATGAATATGTAGATGCTGAAAAGGCCGGCACTGGAAATTCAGACGGTCCCGGCGAATGTTGGCCTTATTATAAAGAATGTCCAAAATCTCTATTTTTACCAAAAAAGAACAAATATTTGTAAGTATTACTTTAAAGGAATAAAATTCAAAATAATACAAACCATGAAACATATTATAATACTAATGGATCAAGTTCAGATCACGTCGTTGATGATTAGCGTACCCGATGAACGCGACTTATAGTCCAAAATATTTATATACGATACTAATATAACTGTGACCGACACTTTTACACAATTGAAATTCTATCGTTTTATTATTTACATTAAGGTGACCCGCTTTTCAATGGTTTTATTTGGAGCGCACATGTTACATATTCATCGACACGTTAATTAAAACACATATTTTTTTTTATTCTTGAAATGTACCATGTGTAATAAATCTATATTATATTTTCAGAAAAGACGCAGAAGACGAACACGTGTCGGAGAATGATATATTCGACGCATCAGAATTACCAAATATCGCTAAGGCCAAGTTGATGAAGGAAATGAGAGAATTCAACGTGCAGCCAATGTGAAATTAATAATTTTCCAAACTAACTAATGATAAATTGTTGTTTTGTTTTGTTTATTGTTGTTGATTCTGTTTGTAAATAATCATATTTTTTTTTTCTTATAATACATTCGAATGTGCCAGAATATTAATTTTTAGATAATATATATGTATCATATATTTAGTGAATCTAGTGAAATGTGTGTAGTTATAAAATAGTTGTTTATTTCGCATTTTGACGTGTCATAGATGTTTTTATGTATTAATTTGGGTCTGTCAAAAAAGAAAAAATAAAAATAAAAACAAATTATTGGATGTGGAAGGTATTTGGATATTGGGCTGTTATTTATTATATTTATTTATTTATTTTACCATTAATTTTTGTATATTTCAAAGCGTGTGATGATAGTCATACATTTATAGCGCCATAATAATGTATGTATATATATATAAATTAATTTATGTATATATGATCATATTGTGTGTAATAAATTATAAATTATTTATTCGTGTGTATTATGTATACATGGATGTAAGAAAATTACCTTGAAAATAAAATATTTTCATTTAATTTGTTTTTATTTATATTAGTCAAAATTAAAGTTCAGTTATCATCGTAGTACGGAGCTTTTTCAATAGAGTTCACTGAAAAGCTAAAAATATGGCTTCGAATGTCTGAATTTTCAATATGTTAAAGGTCGTATGCGAACATTTGGAAGATATTTGAAAATGAACCTTATTTTCAATATATAGGAAGCTGAAAATTGTATTAATACCTTGTTTTCAAGGTGGAGTAAATGTCAAACGGCCCTGTTTTCATGTGAAAATCATGGAAATAAGGATCGGTTGTTTGTCTTGTTTAAAATAGACAACTGAAGTATCATAATAATAAAAGGTAAAACTGTTTAAGGACTATGATAAAGGTAAAAATAATCCATCGGTTTTTGATATTATGCAGTATTTTTCAGTACTTGATTACATAAATAAATTAATGAAAATTTTAGATAACATTATTTATTGTTGTTGCTCTGTGTATTTCAATGTGTTGTCCAAGAGTCATATCCAAAAGGAGTTATTCGGATCATTCAGTTAAAGGATATTTGACTGAGGTGAGTTTATTTAAAAATTTATTGAAAATTTTGAAATTACAGCATTTGATAACAATCAAAGGTTATGTTTTTTTTTTTCAGAGAACTTGCTGGTGGAACGAGGTTTGTAAGGAGGAATTTCAGACATTATTCAGATGTAAATGTCCACAATGGTCTTATTGTCGAAGTCCTGGACGTTATTACAATGCCATTTGCTCCATGACAGGTACTGGATATATATGGACTCAGCCAGATTCTGGTTGGAGTGATACATAGTCTTGTGCTCAAGAAAATATAGTTCCTACATCTTCATACAAGTTCTCTTTTCTCGTATTTTAAATATAAATATTCTGAAAACAAGTTGATGTATTATAAAATTTAAAAAATCTATTTAGTCTTTAAAAATATTGACGAAAATTCGTAGAACTGTTGAATGCACGTAATTGTAGAAATATTTAAGATCAACTTTAATATATTCGAAACCAGATTTAAACGCAAAACTGTTTTGTCCTAGATCTTTATGATAAAGATTTTAATTATGAAACAGTTTTCGATTTTATCATTTTACAGATCAGATTAATATATACTTAATATTTTCTTCCTTCAGAGAATAATTATACAAATGTAATTTACAATATATTATATTTTATACATTTTAAACAATACAATAGACATATATTTTTGTTGATAAAAAATAAAACCTCAAAGTTAAAGGTTAGAAAAAATATATCTTCATTTTTCTTAAATATTTTCTAATTAAACATGAATCAATTTTATGAAAAATCTTTATCATTAAATAATACAAATGATAACAAAAACATAAAAATATAAATCGTGAAATATATACGATATATGAAATTAGAAACATGCACGTATAAAGTGTATTATATTAAAATATATATATTAATAATGCAGTCAATTGCTTATAATTATCATTACCGATTTGTGTTCATTATTATCTTTTATATATTTACATAATTATTATAAAATAATATATATATTATATAATTTAATACATTTTCTTTTTTATGGTTGTGATTAAATGTTCACTAAAAATAGGTAAGAACACTGCCAAATACATGTGAAAAATTCCGCCATTTTCAATGTTCTGAAAATTATATTCAGTAAAATTATTTTCAGAATCATATTACATAAAAAATAAGAGAATCTTATCAATTATTTTCCTTAATAAAACATTTTCTAAAATTTTATTTTAATTCTTATCCCAGTCGATATCATCATTCATCATTGAAATGACTAATGTTTTTGTAATATTTTGAAAGCCTTCAACGATTCTGCTGAATATAATTTCAGAACATGTATTTTAATGGCAAAGATTGCGATATATTTATTTGACATTGAACGACTTCATGCATCATCTGAAGTGTTAAAATACTATTATGTATTCATATATATTTTAAAAGATTACAATATTTCTTATATTTTGTTATTGATATTCAATGCTGTAATATAAACGATATATTTATTTTGTTGATTATAAATATTTATTGGCGTAAAATAAATAATATAAAAAGCTATTTCACTCGTTTTAATAAATCTGCTTTTAAAATTTATTTAAAAAATATTTTTTTTATCAAATATATATTAATTAAACTATATAAAGTGGTTTCAAAGATAAGTAATAGTTATTATTGTTATTTAAATACAAAATAATAATGTTTAATATTACATTTAAAGATATGTGAATACTTTCACATGCATATGTAACATAAAATTATATATATAATTATATAGGAAAATAGTATTGTTAGCAGGATATTTATTAATATATCTACGTATAAAAAATATTTTCTTCAAACTTTTTTATTTAAAGGGTTAACAGTTAGTAGTAATAATTAAACTGATAATCAATATTTATTTTAGTATCTCTTAATCGAAAAAAATATGCAAAATAAACCATCTGGTATTTTAGATTTGATACGTTTTGATTTTAGCCGCGTCGCACATGCGCATTCTGAAGGTTTCTTCAAATCAATATCGCCAAGTGCTCAACACAAAACATTTCATTATATTGACAACGTATAAAATCAGTATTCGTTCCGCAGTCTTGCAAAATGGTGGCCAAATGGATGTTTGTCCTTGTATCCTTGGTCGCTGCGACAAATGCAAGACCTCAAGATATCGATAAAGATGTATCGAACGAATTGTTCAGTGAAATAAGACAACTTTTGGCCGCAAAAAAGTTGCTGGAAAAGGTTAAAATTAACTAAGCTGTATTTAAAACCATATGGTATTTAAAGTAGGTATATTAATAAAATGTATTATTTCAGGAAAATGAAAATTATCGTGAACAGGAAAGAGAAATGTTATCGTCAAGTCCTCCGAGGCCTAAAGAAATTTCTGATTGGCCGAAACAACCTCTGGATGTTGGACAAATAACAGCTGTTTCAATCAATTCCAGAGGACAGCCCGTAATCTTTCACAGAGCTGATAGAGTTTGGGATGAAAGGTAAAAAGTGATGCTACTATTGATCAAAAAATACAATAACACGCCTTTTATTTTAACTGGTATATATTATTTTTAGTTCTTTTAATGAATCTCACATTTATCAGCACCATAAGGATGGACCAATACAAAAAGATACAGTGCTGGTTCTTGATCCACATACTGGCGAAATTATTAATTCATGGGGAAGTGGATTATTTTATTTACCTCATGGTTTAACAGTTGATAGACATGATAACGTATGGGTTACCGATGTTGCCATGCATCAAGTTTTCAAGGTGCTAACTACTGACTATCCAAACAGACTAAAATAAATTAAATTATTAATGAATCATTTTCAATTCATTTAGTATTCACCAACTCATCGATATCCAAAACTTACACTTGGGGAGAGATTCCGCGACGGTTACCCAAGAAAAGGAAGAGTATTATTGTGTATGCCAACAGCTGTAGCTGTAGCTTCAACTGGAGAGATATTTGTAGCTGATGGTTATTGCAATAACCAAATATTAAAATTCAATGCAGCCGGAGGTCTTTTAAGAGTTATGCCACGACCTCCTGAATTTTTATCACTTGAGGTTTACCATTTAATTATATGTAATATATAATTTTAGTTCTTAATATTTCAATAAAATGAAAATATATAGGTTCCACATGGATTAGCTCTTCTGGAACAATTAGATCTTGTGTGCGTTGCCGATAGAGAAAATATGAGAGTTGTTTGTCCACAAGCTGGTTTACGCAGCAATCTATATTCAGAACTATCATCTCCTCCAGCGACAATCCAAGCTCCGGATTTAGGCAGAGTATTTGCAGTGGCGGCACTAGGAGATTTGGTTTACGCTGTTAACGGTCCAACATCTCCTATGATTCCAATACGCGGATTCACAATTGATCCCAGATCAGAAACGATTATTGATCATTGGGAACCATCCATGGTAAAAATATTTTATATTGCTTATATTATATTATTGTTGTCAAATGAATGCAATTTTTGATTCTTGAAAATATTTCAGGGTTTCAGCAATCCACATTCAATAGCGATTTCTCACAATGGATCGTTCATGTACGTAACTGAAATAGGTCCAAATAAAATATGGAAGTTTGAAATGATTATTGATAACTGATATATTTTAAAGAAATAATACAAAAGTAGTAAAATATTATAAAAAAAGTAATCAATAATAATAATAGTATTATATAATAAAACCACATCAAAAATTGAGTATACAAAAAATTTTCGACTTACGATCTATTTGACATACTACTAATATTTTTTTTATTATTTTATAAAAAAATAAATTAGATTAAAAATTAAATGTATAAACTTATTATATAATACAAATGAAATAATGTATTCAATTATGCATATAATGATAATCTGATTAGATGTTTCAAATACAATCAATATAATTTAACAAATATATATATCAACATTTTATGTAATATAATAATGCAGAGAATTGATGAGAAATCAGATCTGATCGTAAGTCAATATTTATAAATTAGATTATTATGTAGAATTATTGCAGTTGAAAATAATTGATCTTTTAAAAGTAATATAGGACCAGTATTTTTTTAACACGACATAAAATATTAATTTTACAAAAATCGACACTAGTTATATAATATAATAAATTTAGAAAAACAGAATAATATTCAATTCTTTTATTTCTTAACGATTTGTGTTTTTAAGAAATATTAGATAGAAGTATTTTAATGATATATCGTAGTCACATTTAAATGTAGTATACTTTCATAAATTGTAATTATCTATCAAAACTTAACACTTTTATACATGTGCAATTAAAATTCGTTCGCGAATATTAATCTATTACTATCGGAAAATTACATGTTTAGTGAAAAATAATCGTTTTTTAATAAGTAGAAAAATCAAATTATATAAATAATATTATTCAACACTGAAGTCTTTAATATGGAAAAAAAATAAATTATAAAATAAATGGAAAAGATGTAGTTTTTTAAAGACTATATTTATATATTGTATACGTTTTGAAAAAGTGCATAAAAATAACTCTTGAAAACTTTTATAAATCAAACACTATTTATATTTATAGATAGAACATATTTATTTATTTTTCAAAGATAAAATTTATTTATACTGAAAATTACCACTATACATATCTCAAAATGTTAATTGTTACAAAAAATAGTAAATAATTTATCTTGTAAATATCTACATATATTTATAATAAAGTTAAAATAAATAAAAAAAACATTCATTTAAAATACACATATGAAATATTTTAATAGCAGATATTGGAAAAAATAAATTAATTAATGAAAATTTCAAGCTTCATGCTATTCTCTTCTTAAACACTTTCATAAGAAGAACCATACCTAAAAATATGACAAAACATTGATTTTTATTTAGATTTTTACAATGAATGGAAAAAGTTTTATATTTTTAAATTTACTTATAAAAGTCCACATGACGAGAACAATGATGAACCACAACCAACATTTACACGCTCGACTTGTGTGTTCCTTTAATTTATCATGCTCTGAAGTTAGTGATGACATATTGTTTTCAGTTAATTTCGATGATGATTTTAACGTCTGAAAATTTTGTAATTTTACATGAATAATAAATAAGATGTCGTTAATACAAAATAAAAAAAATATAATACAAATTATAATAAGATAATTAATATTTTTAAAAAGCTTATATGAAAAAAAATACTTCTGTATCTTTCCTAATGATTTCGCTAGCTAGTTCAGTTTGTTCTTTCAAATTTCTTGTAAGCATTAGCATATTTTCAGCAACTTTTTCTTGCATATTATGATGATACTGAAGTATATTATCTAAGTCATCAGAACCATTTAATCCATTTGAATTCGGAGATTTAGATATGTTTCTTTGACGTAAAAGATCATCTCCATCTAAAATATAAGTATAATAATATAAAAAGATCATTTATAATATAAATTAATCGATAATAAACTTGTCATAAATCTCAATAATGATTAACGTACCGCTTCCAAACAGTTCAGATTTAAGTTCTCGACTATATTTTGCTGTAGTTCTTTGATGTATTTCTTGGGTAGCTGAATTAGTTCCAGTTCCTGTAGTACCACGAGCAAGATGTTGAGCGGCAATTACCTTCATAAAAAATATATAATGACTATAATGGTTACTAGAAATACAGTTATTTATATGAAGATATCAAACCTTCTGTACAGGATTTTTCAATTTTGTCGTATGGATTAAT
The DNA here is from genome assembly GCA_024500535.1 of Leptonema lineaticorne. NCBI lineage: Eukaryota > Metazoa > Arthropoda > Insecta > Trichoptera > Hydropsychidae > Leptonema > Leptonema lineaticorne. The sequence continues at coordinate 11,961,505 of JANIJI010000006.1, read as the reverse complement.
CCTTGAAGGAAAGCGTGTCTCCTGTTATAATCTGCTAATACATCTTTAGAAGGTTTTCTATAAAAAAAATGCTATATATCAAACTAATATAGAACAATATATACAGCAATAATCAAATTTAAAATAAAAAATAATTATAATATGACTACTAAATTTGAATATATATTTTTTTAATTTAAGTTATATGACATCAATATAATTTAAATACATACTAACATTGGATTACGATGCAAATCAACAAGCATAAGATGAAGAGCTTCCAAGTATTTATTTAGTCTCCATGGAGCGGCGCCTCCAGGTGGTGTCGATCTTGAAAGGCTTTCACATCTTTCTAACAAACGACGCACTTCCACTTCTAAACGAGGACGCGTCTTGCGACCTCCATCGAACATAGTCATTTTGCACTTAATACACGTGTCCAACTAAACAACTGTCAATATCAAGTGTCACTTTGACAGTTATGACTACCAACATTATTATATTTGCAGTTTGACAATCTTACCGCATTACATAGTTTAGTAGTGACATCTGTTATCTGAAAGGATAACACTTTGTAATATTTTTTTTTGTTTACGTTAATAAAATCTGATTATATAAAAGAAATTGAAAAATCTCTTAATAATATAAATAATATGTGGACAACAATCTTAAATTAGTTATTATTAAATTATGTTTTTATTTTTCTTGCTACTTAAATAAAATGATATTTACAATGAAAGACAAAATGAAATATCATTAAAAATATTTTATTCGTTTGAATAATAATACGCTATAATATAAAGTAAATTAATATGGTATAATTGTAAAGTAAGGCCATCAAAACTTCAATGATTCTATGAAAAACAAAACGAAAAGTAGTTCAAATTCTAAAAATGAAATACATTTAGAAGGACGTTTTTCAGATTAAGACATAACTTATAAAAGGAAGACTATTCCCACTAAAAAAGGATGATTGATCACCTTAAATCAAATAATCCATCTATAAATGAATTCGTGATGATTGTTAGTAGAAATATTAACGATTCAAATAACTATATCAATAAACATTAAGAACCATTGATCTGCCCAACTTTTACCAAATATTTGCGATCTATCTACATATTTATAAGTTATTCGTTAATATTTTATTTTACATTAATTTTCATCTGGTCATTTATTTTCCTTAAAAATGTTACAATAATGAAATCATAAATGTTGTGTTATAAATATACAACTTAAAATCTTTCAAGTTTAGTACAATACAAATTCAGTAGTCATTATTTATTATTTTACACACAAATGCAGCAAATAAATAAAATGTATATAACAGATGATATCTCATTAAAGTCATCAAAATATACATATTAATAAAACTATGGTATTTATTTTACTTTCGTGTTTATTATTGATTAATCCTTCTAAGACTATTATGCAATTAAATCCTTGATCATATATTTACCGTGTTCTAATAAAATTCTTTTTTTTTAAATTATAAATACTATATATTTGTATATGTAAAGGTTCAAGAAAACTGATTGTAATTTTTTTAATCCCATGAAAATGAAACGAAATTGTAGCTCAAATTTTAAATGTGTATAGGCATTATTTATTTTGTTTTAATCGTTTGGCTATACTAAATATTTTAATTATTCTATTAAAAATTTGGCATTCATAAAAAAAAATCAATTTCACATTCCATAATAACATATCATTCAGTTTCTTTTGAATACGAATAATATCAATATCTGACATTTTACAGACATACTATAAAATTACAAATATTATTCTAATATATTTTTCACTGAAACACTCCAATTATACGTTTTTCGTGGAATTAAACTAATAACTATAATATTCTTTCGAGTGGCACAATGACAATTTATAATATATATATGTTACTATTGAAGTTCAGACGTTTATTTTATGCTAGATAATTTAAATAATATAAGGGCAACAATCATAAAGTTATTGTACGGAAAAAATAATAATTTCTGTGAAAAATGTATGAATAAAAAAAATTTATGATAAATCAAATATTTAAAAACAATTTATAAATATATGCTTAGATCAATATATTCAACGATTGCATAGATTAAAATCTCAATTTTTTGGTATGAATACATAACCGATATACTAATAATGAACTGATTTCTTGAAAATCAATTATTTTTGTCCTTAATTTTTCTCATTAACCTTCAAACTCGTTAATTTATCTATAGTTTATATTAGTAATAAGAGAAAAGGAATCAAAATTTTCAATAATAATTGGTCTATTTGGTAATTTGGCACATTACAAACATTTTCACGGTAACATAGATATAAATATAATTGCCGTTGAATAACGTGAAATTTAACACATACGTAAAGAAAGACATAAATTATCGGTTCTCGTGTTAGAATGAAATTGAAAAATACTTACATGATATAAACATATATTTTATTGAACATTCTATAATATCCATATAATAGTGTAATTGATACAATATATGAGAGTAGCAATTTCAATATTTTTGTTAATATTATAATAGCTTCCAAAACATTAGTATTATTTCAGATCATTACTTACAATCACGCTATACATACATTCAGTGGCGTCATATGAAGAATTTTATTATGAAAAATATATATATATATTTATCAAATTTAATTACATCTTTTCTCATTACTACTCTAAATCATTAATGTGTATTGTACTTTAAAAATTTTAACATATTTAAATTATACAATTCCTCTTATATTACTAATAAAAATTCATAATTATTTTTCATATTAAAAAAAACTTATTCTTATATTCACTTTCATATTAATATCATTAATATGAAAATGAATATATATATATATATATATATATATATATATATATATATATATATATATATATACGTACACCACTGTTCTAAGAGAATAATCGTTTGTATATATAAAACGTAAATTTCAAATTTAATTCTCATTTGTAGACAACGAAATGACTACGAAATCATCTAAATTCGATATGAAACTAACTGAAAAATATCTTTCTTATCCTTTAACGGTTCTATATGTTTTCGGATTGTGGAAACGTAAAAATAATCCGCACGCATATTTTATATATTCTTTTTGCACAATATTCATCACACAATACGCGTATGCAATTTTTCAAGTTATATATATACTATTGGCGTGGGGTGATATAGAAAAAATGGCTGAAGCATCGTTTTTATTATTGACACAAGTTACGCTATGTATTAAAATTATATTTTTCGTGTGGCAAAAGCGACAAATTGAAAACGTCATCAATTATATGGATGATGACGTTTTCGCGCCAAAACAAGAAACTCATTACGCGTACGTATATCGATTTATTCAATAACGTTTATAAATGTAAATATTTTATTATTTTTTATTATATTAATAATTATTCAATGAAGATTTTATTCTTTTGTTTTTTTTAAGCGATACATTTTAATTTCATTTTTTTTAAAATAATTTGTTTTTAGGATTATTGAAAAAAGTGCAATAATACAAAAATTTGAATATTTCATATTTCTTTCGATGTCATCTATAACTATAATGTTATGGGCAATATTTCCATTAATCGATGCTGAACCACAAGAAAAAGTATTACCATTTAAAGCCTGGTACGTGTTATTAATTTTTGATATTATACTACTTTTTCGACACATATTTGCAGCATAGAAATAATATCATTCTTTATTATAGTCAACTAGCAATCTGATATTTTCTTTTTATTTCTCAAGTCAAACTTGTATGATAAACTTTACAATATCTCACAATAATTTTCTACCGATCTAAATTCTTAATATCATAATTAATTTCTACTACTACTTTAAAATATCTGAAAATTCTTGCTCCTTCAATAATTAGAATTTCCATTTCAAATTATTATTAATATAGGTAAAATTATTATATTATAAGTTGTCTTTTATCTAAATTATTTGTATTTCATAAATTCATATATATAATTTACAATCATATAAAAATAAAAAGTACTCCAAAACAACAGTATATTTACTGAAAATTTCGAATCTATTTTAATATTATATACTGTTAATCATTAAATAACAGTTTACTATTCTGCTCTACAATCGTCTACTAATTTTATTTGATTGATTGCATACAACAGTGGTCTTCAATCATATGTTCATCATTAAAAAAGTTTTCAAAAAATATTTTGAAGGTTTAAAAACATTTAGAAAACACAATTATATATTTTTTTTGTTAATCTAATTTTTTAAAATATGACTATCTTTTTCTTTTAATAAACGAAATTGTACTTTTAGATATACAAAGATTGAAGACCTCCAGTTTATGTAATTGCTACAAAAGTACTATTCATATAACATTTAATCAAAAAGCAATTATGTTTTGAATATTTTAGGTATCCTTTACCGGTGGAGGTTAGTCCGTTTTACGAATTACTTTATTTTTATCAAATATCCTGTATATGGTTCAGCGCTTTAATCAACGTTAGCATTGATAGATTATCAACCGCGATGACCGCCAATGGATGCGCTCAAGCTCAAATTTTAATGGACAATTTGATTAATGTTAAGTATTAATTAACATTTATTCGTCATAATTATAAAGAAAAATATCAAGTTTACGTATTAAATTTTTTTAATATTCGTAGATTGAAAATTATGCAAAAAAACACGTTTTGGAAAATAAAAAACTGACAGATGCGCAGAAATTGCTCAATCAAGAAAATGATAATGTTTCCTTAATAGAAAGTAAAAAAGTGGAGAGAAAAATAATGAAAAATCTAAACGATTGCATTTTTCACCATCAAAACATCGTTCGGTAAAAATTTACAATTACAATTAAAATTAGATATTTACGCAACTTGATAATAGTTAAATATGGTATTAATTTTAGATTTATAGAAGAAGTAGAGAGTTCTTTTCATTTAGGTATATTAGCTCAATTTTCAGCTAGCGTTGGAATAATCTGCGTTACGGGATTACAGATCACATTAGTAAATATAATATAAAATTAATTCAACTCAAATATATATATATATATATATATATATATATATATATATATATATATATATATATATATATATATATATATAAAACAAGTCTATATTTTAGATAAGTCCTAAAAGTTTAAAATTTGCTTCGAAAATATTATATTTAATGGCAATGATGGCACAAGTATTTTTCATTTGTCGCATTGGCAATGATATAACAACAGTCGTATGTTCAATTTATATATTTAAAACCTTTAATTTTCAATTTAGTTTTATAATAATATTTAATAATTATTGGAAATAAATTAATAGAGCGATGAAATATCAAATGCTGCATATTTTTCTCCTTGGATTGAACGAAATAAGATATATAGAAATATATTAGTAACATTTATGGAAAGATTGAAGCGACCAATTATTACAAAAGCAGGCAATTTCTTTCCACTATCATTACACACTTTTGTAACAGTAAGAAAAACAAATTATTAATACTTTTAACGATTATTATTTTAAATATATTATTAAGCTTTTCTTCTTTTGCAGATATTGAGATCGTCATATTCATATTTTGCTTTATTACAACAACTTAATAAAAAATAAGTTAACTTATATATTTATACAAATTTATAAATAATATTCTCTGAAAATCCTTAATAAATATAGAAAAAAACCAAAATGTTGTAAAAATATATTTTTATTAGATTTAAGTTACTTAAGTATAAATGCTATTAAAATGAAAATAATTTAACAAACTAATCTATAAGAAATATACCGTCCAGCAGTTTCTGACGACCGGATAATTTTTACAACCTGAAGAAGAAATATTAATTGTGTAAATTATTAAATATTAAAAAATATACATTTATTAGACAAACTACGATACCTGTCCTCTTTTTAACCCAAAATATCTTGCAACAGGATCACCAGCTTGAATTCTCATTAACATATTTTCTTTTAATTTGCTGATAAAATTAGTCAAGGATAAATATTGAAATAATATGAACTTTTTTCATTTCTGTTTACAGATCTTAAAATTCTAATATTTTGAAAATATTATTAAATTCTTATGAATAAATATAAACATATACGTTTGTAAATATTGTAGAGTAAAAAATAATATTTAAAATACCATAATTAGTTTTAAAAAGGATACTATCTTGCTAACAATTCTTGTTTTTCATCTGGTGTTAATACAATATGTTCAGGTACAAGCTCGTGTTCTGTTATATTAATTAAAAGTTCAGATTCCAAAAACTGTTCCAATATATATTTAGGAGCCATATCAATTAGTGATTGTTTAGCAGAGGGAGTCATACCTATAGTCAAAATATATAAGAAAAAGAAAAGAAAAAAATACACAATTTGCGAATAAATTTACCTCCTTGTACCACAACAATAGCTCTATGGATATTTTCTTCTTGCATTCTAGTACAGTAGGTTTTTATAGTTTTTATTCCTATTTTAGGTTCATCAGGAAAAAAGACGAACATTTGATCAGTAGGATCATCATTATGAGCTACTAATACAATAAGATCACTTCTAGCCGGTCGCTTTTCGCTAAAGGATGAGAAATATAAAATATAATGTTTTATATTAAAGACATTCACTTATTACAAACAGTATAACGACATTTCAATTTCTATGATTTACCTGGGTTTATCACCAAATTGTTCTTTAAATTGATCTAAAGTCTGATCCAATTCATCCTGAGTAACTAAATAACCACGATCATGGCAAAGCTGTAACAAAAACCGTTTCAATTTAAATTTAGATTAATATTTTTTTGAGGTTACAACAAATTCTAACAAATATTACCTGCATAACGGTCTTCCTAATTCTCCACAACTTGTAGGTCTCCGCGTCATCATCCATTACAAGTTATTTTATGGTTTTTTCAAAAATATTTTTAAAACAAATAAGTAAACTCGGAACAGATTACCGAATATGACAACATGCAACAAAGCGGTAAAGCGTCAAACTCGAGAAACATGCCGGCGTCTATTTTGATAATAATAGTTTATTTACCGTCCATCTACTTATATAAAAAAAAAATGTAAAATGAAAATTAAATTTATCATATATATATATATATATATATATATATATATATATATATATATATATATATATATATATATATATATATATATATATATATATATAATTTTATAACTAAAAATTTAAATTATTAGAGTAAAAGAAAATTATTTATATTAATAAATTTTGTTGTCAAATAAACAAAAAATTAAATCAACGATAGTCAAAAATAAAAAAATATTTATATACATCCAATATTAATGTCATAGTGATATAAAATTTTGTATATTACGTATTATAATGTTAACTTATATTTTTAAACTAAAAATCTATTTACATGTAAATAATTTAAAAATATAAATAGTTTTATTATTATTTAAAAGTAAACTATTCATATATTTATTACACGTAGTTAAAAAAACATTTCTAATATAAAATAAAATATCATATTAAGTAGTCTTAAGCATCAGCATCTATTGGATTTTCTTAAAAAAATATTATAAATCATATGGCTACCCTAAAAATTGAATATATATTTTTTACAATAAAATTCCAATTGGAAATGTATTTTATTTATTCCAATTAGAACGATGGCAACACTGCGAGCGTCGAACGAGAAAGTTTGGAAGCGGTTCGTTCGACAGTTGCGTTTGTAACGTCGCATTGTGAGGTTGTTGTCGAATGAAATTGTGCGCGCATAGACGCATCGTAAGTGCGATGCGTTCGTAAATCGCCGTGATCGATTCGGGGGTTGCGCCCTCGAGATATGCATCAAAAAGTGCGCAACTTTTGACCGCATTACCGACACCGTCGGCCGAATTGACCGATACAGCGAACAACCGACAACAGGTAAACTATGCTTAATAAATGGGCGTTAACCTGTCGCGCGCTCGTGCCGCGTCCACACGATTTCGCGAACCGACCGGCAGACACACCCTCTCGTCTTGTTTCCCTCGTATTTTCTGTTCGAATCGTTTATTCTGTTTTCTTAAATCGTCATCGTCAATCGTTAATCGCATTAAGAGCGATTTCGAAACTTTTAATGTTTTTACGATGTAAATTTTTTAATACAACTCTCGTTATGACGTGCAAAAATATGCATATACGATTTTAAACGCACCAAATTCAATTCGTTCTTTACAAAGTTTTGACGGTATATTTGACGTTAATTTTCTGTCAAATTCCCGAACGATGATTAACAGGTATGAATGCGATCCAATGTAATTGTTGTTCAGTAAAAATGTTCAAAGACGGTGTGAATCATGCGACACTGTTTAGTTCTTGTAATCGACAGTTTTATATGCTGTTGACGTTTGGCGTCTGAGGTCCTAACGTGAAAATATACAACCGTGAACTATGACTTACCACCCCATTTCATCCCCTTAGTTGCGTTTTAAAAATATTAAAAAGAAATACCATTTTAATTTGATTTACAAAAATTCTATAATATTTATATATAAATATTTTCTATAATTAATCATTTAATAAAGACACCTTCAAACAATTTATATATAAAAAAATACAACACATATATATATATAACTTTTGTATACTTAAAAATTAAATATAAATTACGTGAAAAAAATATGTAGCGATTATAATATATTTTACTATATTTTTCATACAAAAAATGCTAATCGTTAGAATAAATACGCAATATAAGGAAAAGTACATTATGACTTCTTGTAACGGTGACATAAACGCCTTAGTAAAATGTTTTTGAAAAAAAAAATGTTTTTAGCTAAGAAATAAAATGCATTTATTTCGTTCTGGAAAAACTCGTCAATCTTTTTTTTCGGAAGAATCTTCCTCTGGGTGTTTGTACTGTCATTTTTTTTTTTGAAAACAAAACATGGAAAAACAACTCGTTTGACGCACATAATTATAGGGAGACGATAATTAGTGTTACAAAAATAAGATGTATACCTTAATTGCCCATTTTAAATTTAAACGTAAACATATTGAAAATAAGAAAAAGAAAAACGAAGCGAGTGTTTTTTTCTGACACATTTTATGTATTTATTGAAATTATTTTCCACGAATATGCAAAAAAAACATGATTTATATACATAATTTTATATTTTTAGATATATGGAATAAATAAATATTACGTCTAAAATATTTTTGTGAGGGTTTTGAGATATTTGAAATCAAAACAAACTATTCTATTTTCCCATTGGAATTCGTAAATTGAAAACACATTTGTTCCCTTTTTTTAGTGACCCACAAGTTGCATTATTATGCTATTGTATAATCAATCGTTCAGCTGTTCAAATATTCACCGCTGAAGCTGCTGCGTCCAGCAGCTTTCGTCAATAATGCGCCTTTTCAATGTTAATATCTCCCCATTTTTAGTGTTCAAAAAAAATATCCACCACCCTCAGTCTCATAAAATTAACATGCAAATGTGTTCTGTGATGTTCTTGATTACTAAAGTTCGACATTCAGAACTCTTATATAAAAAAAACTAGTATAAACTGTATTATTCTTTGTTTATCTATTATTTTGGAATAATTTCATCTAAAATATCTATTTCCTTATTTATATGCGTTTTTTTTATATATGAATCGTATTTATATGGTCTAGCACCCTTGAAAAATAAATTAATTTGTGCTTTTGATTCGACAGATTGTCGTCGACATCTGCCAAAAGCCAAACCACCCTTATAAATCGTATTTTTTTTCATTCACCAAGTTATCGAAGCATTGATCGAATGACTATAAACATTTTGATTTCCATTCCCATAAAAATCTTTTATTCTTAACTGAAAGAGTCATTAATCAGACATTCTTAACCTGAGCATTGTTTTTATTGTTCGTACAGATTGATTGTGTTTATTCGAATGCAATATTTATTTCTTTGTAAGCAATAATAAACCAAAGTTAGTGCTAATTATTTTTTTTTAATTTTGTCAAGGGTGAAATAATAATAGAGGTTTAAACAATAAAATTTAAATAATATTTTATAATACTGATTCTTCTATATTAAACTTTATTGATAAAACTGAATATTTCCAGTTAGATCAAGTAACCGCTGACAAAACATGAAATACTTTTATATATCTTAAAACTTTTGATACATATATAGAAATTGAGATTACTGTAGAAAAAGTTATATGCTTGAATTAAGTTAAACGATTATTATCATACTTCATTAACTGGTTTCCAATAGAATTGAACTTATTCCCCGTACACGATATACTAATATGATCGTTTTTTTTTAACGAATCGTAATTTTTATAGCAGACCGTTAGCTTAAATGTTAATTTTATTCATATAGTAATGTTGTAATAACGTAATATTGGATATTATTGAGATGCGTCTACATGTGCAATTAGATTTTTTTTTCGTTCATCTTTATCGTTTTTAATAATATTTGATGTTAACAAGCGTGTAAAAATATTTTATGTTATTTATGTGATTCGTTTTCTTTATTTTCGATATTGAAAATCTCTACCCTTATATTATATATGGTATATAGTAAAAAAAAAGTAAGAATTCATATAATGGCCAAGTTGGCATATTTTCCCCCATATATATATAGTATTTCGTAAATATTTATAATATTTTTTCAACTGAAAAAAAGAATCCTTATGTTACCCCATCAATGATTTAATACGCATTCATTTATATATATATATATATATATATATATATATATATATATATATATATATATATATATATATATATATATATATATTTATTTATTTATTATCATCGAAACCCCTAACAACAACAATAAAAAAACGTATTTTATTACCTAAATTGAATTCGTGGCCCATTCATCACTTTGTACATACATACAATGTTTGAATATGTTTTCTTATTTATTAGTAATTAACCCATCTATACATGATACAACTTGTGTGGGATTCGAATCTAGCATATCTACACGGTTCTAATTCGATGCCGGTAGCATTGTTTACAATTATGAAAGTTTTATGTTTTTATTTTATATATAATCATGCAGAAGTGCATTGAAAACTATCGTACGCATATAAATATTTCACATCATAACTATTATCTGTACAACATAAACGATTACACCTTTTTTTTGTCTTTAGCCTCGGGGTAAATGATGCCGACTTCCATTAAATATATTAATATCGTTTGTTTAAATCTAAATTCATATTATGATATAACGATTATAATACAAAATTGCGATTATCTACAATTTTTAAAATTTAAATAGAGTGAAGTCATATAATATTTATATATTTTTTTTTACCAAAATTTATTTAAAGTTTTTTTTTTCAAATATCAAATCGTTAAATTTGTTAAAAATCAATACATTATGTATGGACGAGTACGTTGATACGAATAAATTTACACATTTTTCTTTAAGCCGATATATATATATATATATATATATATATATATATATATATATATATTAAATCTTTTAATTTAATTTTCAAACGAGATTAGTAATTAGAAGAAAAAAAACTCGTACATGTTCCAGTTTAATACCTTCTTTATATATGCAACACGAATACTTACGATTATTATTTTAATCGGATAAAACGCATTTTTTCCCTCAAATACCTCCCGCGAGTTGTTGTTGTTGCTTAAGAATTTACACGGTAAATATTATTTTAACGCATTTTTCTTATATCGATACCTTTATTTATGACACATGTAAATATTCAAAAAGATGCATCGTAAAGATTCCACTGTTGAAAAACGCCGATATATATATATATATATATATATATATATATATATATATATATTGTCATAATTAAAATATCGTCTGAAGCACACTTAGGCAATATAAGATAGTTTTAAAGATGTACGTAAAAGGAATTTTACGGATCAGATTAGGAGTCTGACATTTTAGATTTTATCATAATGAAACTGTTTGATTGAAACTACAAAGAAGCCTATTTATTTGTAAGATATTAAGATGACTATATTATTATTATTATATAATTATTGAATGCATTTTGATAGATTTTCTTTTCAATATACTTTTAAAATATAATACTTTATGATACAGTCATATTTATTTTTTGTACTTGTAATACCAAAAAAAAAAAAAAAACTTTATGATGTCTAGATGTCCTCAACTATCCATATATAAATATTATATATTTTAATAATGAAAAGTGTTAAAAAACGAGATATTTAACTAAACACGCTAAAACTTAATCGATTGGGTCGTTGACTCCATAACGTTTTCTGCTTTTAATTCTTGACAAACTCATGGAAGAAATCCATATTATGCAATACACTATGTACATGCATATACTTGAATTACAAGATTTTTTTACTATAATTTATCGATTTTGACCGACTCGTCATAAATTAAATTTTTCATGGAATCATAACTATCGTGAGAAATTGACCGAAAGCGAACTCCGAACTTCTGTTTTATATAATTACGCAATTAATTCTACATAGAAATATAATATCTTTTACTTAACTGCGTTTTTATTTTTATTTTTCAAGTTTTAAACTAAGTTGTCTAGTAGCATGTGCTTCCCAGTATCTGTTTACATAGTAAATGACTCGTTATGAATATTTTTTTTGTAAATCTAATTCTGAAAATATATATATGAATATGTATATAACTGCTTCACATCATCTTTCATGTCATAAATCTTAACATAAATATAAACGACGCGTATTAATTAAAATATTAAATAATATCTGAGCGTTTCTGACAGCCGTTACAAAATTAATTTTAAAGTTATCACTTTCGCTAATGATCCATGTCACATTTATATTTTATCTAATCATATATCATTTTATTTTTACTATATATCACAATTTACAATTTTGCACTTATAATATATTCAATTATATATTCATTTTATTTTTAACAGTTTCGAATATTAAAAATCTATAATAATGTATTTTTTTTTTTGATACTTGCATAATATTATTTGACGTCGTAAACAGACAGCTTGTAATTGTTATTTTATAATAGTCTATCATTATTTAAATTTTTAGAAGATTGAACGAAAAAATTTGATCATTTTTTTATATAAAAATATTTGCAAGTTAGATTTCACAAAATTCATTCAAAATCATTGTTCGCTTAGTGTTTTCCCCCCCTTTTCAAGTACAACACGTGTCCATGTTTCCGTGACATTGTCGTAATTTAATCCGACCCTAGTTTCAAAATTGAAGATGAACATTTCGATAATGTTACAATAATAAAGTTAAAGTTGAGAAAATTATGTTTTTGTCGCTTTCGTTAATTTCGTGAAAACCTAGTAAAAATAATAGAAAAAAAAAATACAACAGATGTATTATATTTACACTTTCATATAAAATTACGATAGCGAAAATATGCTTCGTCGGGGAAGCTTTCATCCAAGGGTGAATAACTGATGAACAGTGGTGTCGACCGATAAATCTTTGTAACGATATATTTTTTTTTCATTATATTTAATTAAAATCGAAATCGTGCATACACGAAGCGCTTTTGGGGTCCGTCTTCGTCGGAGATCACCGAATATAATCTCGTTGTACATCTAAACTTATTTCCATACTTCGGTAATAAATTATCGACATTACAATGAAAAGGGTTATAAGGTCATCGGCGTGTTTTTGATAACGAAAACAGTATGTGTTTTCTCACCCACTACCGGTTGGTACTTGTTATGCATTATATATATATATATATATATATATATATATATATATGTGTGTGTGTGTGTGTGTGTGTGTGTAATAAATAAATACATTTAATCATCGCCCGTGTTATTTATGGTTTGTAACTTAATGGCATTATAACTCTCTTGAACGTTCCGTAATGATGTAGTTGCTTGATAATATATACAATATATATATATTTTTTATTTTATTGTACAAATTATTGATTTTATTTATTTTTCTTTCGCTTTTTAATAACTACAAATATGGGAAACACATTGTACCAATTATAATTTTGTTTCTATATAATATATTATTTTATATTAATGATTTGTGTATATAAAAAAAATCTATTTAAAACTAATATAAGCCTTCAAAATTTTTCCACTGTAAATTACGTTAAAAATTCATAACTTTTATTTTCTTTTAAATTTAAAATATAAATAGAGTATAAAACCATCCGAATATTAATTACATAAAAATTATATATAATATATATATATATTTTAATAATTAAATTAATTCATTTATATAAATAGACACGCCCCTGCCTTTTAACTAGAGATTTTGTTGGGGATGTACCGCATAATCTAACCATTGCATGCAGTTTCTAAATTACATTTGCGTTAAAAGGGTATCCAAAAATTTAATTTTCTACAAGTTATAAATTTTAGAATTACAATTTTATACAGATTTTTTTTAATTACTAATGAAAACATCTATCTATATATCTATTTTTTTTTTAATCTAAATTTATCGTCTCATTTTATCTAATTTATGCCGCTATATCAATTAACGTTTATCATTCGGTTTATGTGCGGTTCCCGATAATTTATGGTCGTTTTAAAATCTTTCGATGCACGAAAACAAATCAAGGGAATTGCTCCTGTTCGAAACGCTTAAATCTTGTTCAGCGCATTTTCAGAGAGCTTTAAGTGCTCTTAAACCGTTTTATTTCTGAAGTTCCCCTACACGATGAATAATGAGTTTTTATTTTGAACCCAAAGCGGTTTAATTGTTTCAATAAGTGCATCACAAAATTATTTTAAGATACAAGTATCGCATTTATTTTAAATACCATAATAAAAAATAAATAAATAAATATATATATATATATATATATATATATATATATATATATATATATATATACGGTATATCAATGAAAATATTAGCATAAATGTATTTTATTGAAAAGTCACTATATAAATATTTATGTAGAGTTCAAATATTTTTATTCAGTACCGTTGGATCTGATAACATATATTAACTTCATAGTGAAAACATCAGGTAGACCTGATATGACACATCGGGAAAAAAATAAAGGATAATACGACAATCACGTAAAATATTTAAATGTCAACATATATATCCAAACGCATTCCTGGCATATTATTGTCCAAAGTGTATGATAATAATAATAATATAATGTCATATATTTCTTTCATTCTTAAATGAAAAATGCATAATAAATACATCACTTATACGAAATTATTTATATATATATATATATATATATATATATATATATATATATATATATATATATATTTTTTTTTACACAGGAAAAAAAATTCCATAAATCTGTCGAATGAAGATTATGAGATTTATTTTTGAAATTTTAATAATGAAATAGGCTAGTGTCTAAAATGAACGTCTATTCACGGAATAATAACAAAGTAACGCGTGTCAACAACAACGTTCAATGAATAAAACGAGAAGACAACAGTGAGGGATTTCGATGGTGGGTTTTAAACGCGCATATATTATTATGCATTCAATTCTATTGAATATATATATATATATATATATATATATATATATATATATATATATATATATATATATATATATATATATATATATATATATATATATTAAAATATAAAATGGGGGTACCGTTATTATTTTGTCAAAATTATTATTATTATTGTTATGTAAAATGTACTGATATTCGTTGGTTGTATGCGATTAATGCGATCGAAACGAATCTCAAGATCATATATAATAACTTGCATGTTATTTTTTTTTTACACACATATATAATATGAAAATGTTTTGTCATTGCGTAAATTTATTAAAATGCATATGGTATGTATGAAATATTTTTTTTTTTTTTTGTAAATAAAAGGCGGATGTGTTTATTAATTATATCAGACTAAAATGTCATCCAAATATTATATTATACTAGTATGCTTAATTAATATTACTGCACTATTTGAAATATCATCGTTTATTTTGTTTTTAACTAGATAAAGATGGTAAATGCATTTTCAAAATTATCATTATTTTTTTATGATATTATATATAAGGATATTAATTAAAAACGTAAAATAAAATAAATAATAACGTTTTAAAAATGATGGCAACATTTTCTTGTTTTAAAAATTTATACAATATATATATATATATATATATATATATATATATATATATATATATTTTGTTATACTATAATACAATTATCATAAAGATTAATATATTTTAGTATATTAAACTGGCATCTCGAAATTTATTTCTGGTTTTTTTATTTCAAAAAAATTCCGGTTAAAATAAATTACATCATATTTTTGGTTGTACCTTACGGAATCAATAGATGTCGATAAATTCACATAAAATATACTAAGATTTTAAAATCGATAGTTTTTAAATATCTAGAGTTTCGTTGTGAGCTGTATCCACTGAAAGTGTGTCGTCAAAAACAGAACCTTTTGAAAGACAACCATATCTAGATCTGTGCCCACTGAACCTAAAGCTTGCGCCTCATAAGTGTAACATCTAAATTAAAACTATCTGAACTATCCCTGGAAATAAACCATATCCTACTTTCTCTAAACACGACAGATTCTGAGGACTGCGTCTCCAAGAAAAGTTGAACAGAGTTTTGTGAGTAGACAATAGTAATTATAGTAATGTAAAATGAATATATACTGAGAAAAAAAAATACATACGATTAGTCCGTGTTTATTCCGCAGCATTGAACAATATTTGAGGCGTGAGTTATTAGCTGATGAACCGTAGATAAAGCGGCCGAAACAAATTGAACGCATCCAACATGAATTACAAATTACTATAAATACAAGTCCGCGAAAGTCGAGAATCCATAGTAATAGTTGCGCTTAATAATTCTATTCGTGTTAGTCGGTCTAGTATCGATTTTGTTCTTATATCGATTTCGCAGTCAAAACACACCGCAATAGTATTAGCGTGACACCGGCTTAACGCCAACTTATTGTATGCATAGAAACGTCATTTGTTTATGAAATGCACAGTACGCTATTCGTTATATTTGCTTTCAATTTAACCCTTCATCGGAAGTGTTCGTTTTGTTATTTTTTTTTACATTAGCACTTGTGCGTAAATCGTTTTGAAAATAAATCGGAATTTAAATTTTTTTTAGGAACCGTGTAATTTGTTAGACCACATAAGGTTGTGGTTTAAGGGTTAATTGCTTTGAATAATAATAATAATAATAAAGTAAATTAGTGACGTTGACCTTTCATTCGAGATTTGTAACGTTGATTTATTTTTCGAGACCGAGTTGTAAACTTCATATTCTTCCATTTTTTTTTAAATTTGTCATATTGTCACACACACTTTTTGGTATATTTTAAATTAAAACATCAATAATCAATTCATCATATATATATATATATATATATATATATATATATATATATATATATATATATATATATATATATATATATATATATATATATATATATATATATATATATATATATATATATAATGTAACATCCAGAAATGCTGACATAACCAGTGGCGTAACACGAATATGAATATTTTTCGCTAATATTTTTTTACACATATTTTATTTTTAATTGTTTTGTAAACGAAAGAGAATTTGTCTATTTTTTTTTCGCACGTGTACGTTTATAATATGTGTAGTACTGTGCAGGTATTCTAGTATGTCATTGATTGACCACGACCCCTGGGGTGGGGCTTCAATGCGTCATTCTTGGTTTTACTTACTGATTCATCTGCCATTTACCACTTGTGCAGTTAATGTTATCACGTTGTGGTCACACATGACATGCCCAAGTCACTTCTATACACTCCATACAAATCTTAAAATATAATACAAAAAGTTATAATGTCCCATATTTCATGATGAATTATTCAAAATCGAAGAATTCGCGAATAATTAATTTTAATTGAAAATCTGATATATACATATTTTGGAATGATAAATATTTTTAATATGAAATATTAATCTGAAAGGTGATAATAAATTATGTATATATATATAAAAAAAAACAAATTATTGACATGTTGAGTTGTTGCCATGATATAATTTAACTTTATTTAGCATATTGATTGGGTTCAACGTTCGTCATTGACCATCGTCACAATTTTGTGACCTAGACCCGAAAAGTGAAACTATATGACTCTAGAAGAAGCCATTTGAAGCTTTCCTAATTTGTACAATCCTTCCAAATAATATGGTTAAAGACGATATAAATATTTTTAGTTAATTACCGTTATATCGCATTTTGTCGTTGGTTCGTTCGAGTGTAAACTTTTTTCATTTCACTTTTTTTTTATTATTGTTCTGTCACTAATCTCGTCGATCTCCATTTGTCATCAAGATTATTGTCTGGACGCTGATGGTGTCAATTATGAACTATATTTTACTGTTTTATAATTCATTTGACGCATTTCAATTGGTGCAATTAGATAATGACCGTTATGAAAAAATATATCTATTAAGATGATTCGTTATTAATATATTTAATGAAGAAAGAAGTTGATAATTTTTCAATATTTATAATATTATAAAATAATATATATATATATATATATATATATATATATATATATATATATATATATATATACAACTTTAATTACGATTTGTGATGATTTCAAATAAATATATTTTTATTATGAACAAATTATAAATATAAAGAAGTGATGATATTTTTATATAAAATATTAATAAGTACATTTTTTAAGATCCTTTAACTTTGGTTTCTTAACTAAATAAAAAAGCCTATATTTTGTTACTTTAATAGTCTATACAAATAAAAACCGTGTACCTTTTTATGGAATATGAGATATACCAATTTCATATAACCATATTGCCAGATACCTACCATTAATTGGTTCTAAAATAGTTTGATTTATTTTAAAAAATAATAGCCACGTGTATCGCTTTTTATGTTTTATTTATTGCATCAATAAATGGTATTTCATTATATGTTCTCAATTTTTAATTTAATGATTTATTTTTAATTTGGAAAGAGAGAATTTATTATTTTTATTATATACCATATATATATAATACTTAGCAGTTTTTATCGTGGTTGTTTTATATCCGATAATATTAATTATATTAAATATGTATATATTATTTCTTTTAAATAATAGTTTTATTTTATTTTTATGGAGATTTTTAAATTGTAAATAGAATTTTTTTCATTATGAATAATTTTTATTCTTGATTCAATTTAAAATTTACGATTCACAATAATCTTCTATAATGAATATTAATTGTACATATGTTTTAAGAATCAATTTTAATGTAACACTTCAAGCGCTAAAATTATAGGATTATTTTTTTTTTGTTTTATTGTACGATCATTGCTGAATATTAATTACTAAGAGCGATCCTTTATGTTAGGGATTTAAAGTGCCGCCGAATGGTACTTCGCATTTAATTACAAATTGGGGTCCATTCAAGGCTGATGAGCGCGCATGCTCTCTTAAAATCAAGGCTAACCCATTCCTGGCCATTTGGCCATCAGGGAATGAGATACTGGATAAAGGTATTAAAAGCAAATGTGTGTATGGTAATACGTATGTATGTATGCGTTTTCATGTACGCGCAATAATCGTTACTCTGTGAAATTAAATTGAGACTTTAAATTTTTAATTTTATTATCATGTATAATATATCATTTTTATTTAACGTTTTTTTTATATACTACCATTAAAAAGTAAATTTATATGTTAAAAAAGTTAATGTTTAATACATAATATTACTTTAGATTTAGCCAGGTCATATTTTTGTGATACACGTTTTAAGTAGAATAATTACCATCTCTTTATTTTCTTATTTGTATATCTTAAAATAACCGGATTCGTTTACTTAAACGGTGTCCTATGACAATATTAATGTGTATTATATGAATATCCTTAGATAATTAGATTATCTTTAGAAACAAATATGTATTGAAAATTAGGGTTTTTTGTTGTATATGAAAGATCCTTTATATTTATATACATGTTACGTATGAAACTATTTCCCATTGCGACAATTAAAATTTAATTGTGTAATGCTTTCGCACTTTCATTACTGGTAAAAGCAATATAAAATATTTATTTTTATTACATTTATTTGTATGTTATGTCGTTTAAAATTATTATACAGATATAAATATTTGTTTTATTATGTTTTTTTTACTCTAAATAAAATATATTTCCGTTTTAAAATTTCAATTATGCAAATATAAGCGCTTTAAAAGTATTATCTTTATATATGTTATAAAGTTTGTCGTTAAAAAATAAAATAAAATTTAATACATTAATATAATGTGATATACACAAATAAATTATAATGTGAATTTTGTTTTTATTTCAGATTAATTACAATCAACAATGAAGCTCAGATCGCCAAATCGTTACATTTGCGTAGTTTTATTATCCTTATTATATAAATGCAGTGCCCAAAATTATCCACGCAGTGAAAGACCTTATACGGATCCAAATTATTCAAATTATCCCATAGATTCAGATCCAAATAATCCTAATTCAAATCGAGATCCTAATAATCCTAATTATAATCGAGATCCTAACAATCCTAATTATAATCGAGATCCTAACAATCCTAATTATAATCGAGATCCCAACAATCCGAATTATAATCGTGATTTTAATTATCCGAGGAATAACTTGAATCCAAATTATACACCGGATCCAAATTATCCATATAACGATTTAAATTATCCAAATAGAAATCCTGATTCAGTAGATCCTTCCAGAAATCCTACGCTAAACCGAGACGATCCGTACAATAGAGATATTTACGGAAATAGAAATGATTATCCTGAGAATACTGATTTATCCGGCAATCGCAACGAATACGGTTCAGAATATGATGCGAGACCATCATGGACGGATAATCGATTTGGATACGAAGGACATACACCACCCATAGAACAAAACAGCATGATTATTAATGAAGCGTAAGTGTATACTTAATTAAGTATTATTTATATATATATATATAAAATAGTCAGAAAATTATATATAATAGATTTAATGTAAAAAAATAATAAAAATCTAGTATATTTTTCCATTAACGTTTTATTAGTTAAACATTGTAGAATTAGCATTTAACATATTTCTAATATAAATCAAGTTTTTAAATTATATATATGTATATTGAATGAAATTAATATTATTTTTTACGATACTGAAAATAGTTATTTATATACTAAACATTTTGTTTTTGTATCTATTTATCTATTTTTATATGCTGCTAGTTCTGGGTGAGTATATTTAATTATGTACAATTGTGAGCCATTGAATTATATCTCAAAATGCTTTAGCTTTATCGTAATAATTACACGTGAGAATTGTAATTGCTTTATATTATATTATATATTTGAAAATCGCACCATAGTTATATTTTTCTTCCTTATATATATAGATTTACCCCCCTTTTAACAATATGTACAATAGATAAATGTAAAATTTTAAAAATTATTACTATTTTCATATTTTAGTACATATTTCATCGTTGCATCGCGTATGGTGCGCCCCGGTCAAATTTATAAAATATCAGTGAGCATCCTTAAAGCGCGTCTCGTGATGAATGTTAGAGCATCAATATCGAATAATGGAGTTGAAATGGCGCACGTTACTCAAGAAGTCAAGCAAGGAATACCGGAAACACTAATTATGAGGGTAAGTCGATTATAATTTTATGATTTAACTTAAATTTATATTTGATTTTTATTTAATTCATCTTACTGTATTCATCAGGTTCCTCCGACATCCGTACCCGGAGATTATAAACTTCGCGTCGAAGGTGTATATGATGATCCATTTGAAGGAAAAGCTTTTTATAACGAGACACAACTTACATTTTCCAGGAGATTTATGACAATATTTATTCAGACAGATAAGCCTGTTTATATGCAAGGACAATCTGGTAGGATTTTTAGCCATTTTTGATATTTTTTTTTATATACAAAAATATTATTATTTATATAATTTTTATTTCAGTACATTTCCGAGTTATACCGATAAATATTGAATTGAAATCTTTTAATAATGCTATTGACGTTTATATATTGGATCCTCATCGTCATATTATGAAACGTTGGCTTTCAAAGCAGGTTTGTATAAATGTTAATTTAAATTTTTATTTCTAAAATTGTTCTTTATTTATATATATATTTTATTTATAGTCAAATTTAGGAACTGTCAGTTTAGATTATAAATTATCAGATCAACCAGTATTTGGAGAATGGATTATTCAAGTTTTAGCTTTAGGACAGGTCGAAGAAACTACCTTCTTAGTTGAAGAATATTATCAAACTAGATTCGAAGTTGGTTTAATAGATAATTATGATATTATATTATTTGTATTCCAATTAAAAATATATTTCATTTTTATTTTTTAAGGTTAATGTTACAATGCCAGCATTCTTCTTTAATACCGATCCATATATTTATGGACGTATAATGGCTAATTATACATCGGGTGCTCCAGTACGAGGAAATTTAACCTTAAAAGCCACTATCAGACCAATACCTCAATACAGACCTCAGTATTATGAACAAGGACAATTCAATAATCATGGACAATTTGGAATGCCAAATCAATACGATAGAGAAAAGGAACAGATGGATAGAGGTAAATTTATATTTAATAGTTATACATTTATTTCTTTTATTTTATTTTTTTTATTTAAATAAAAATATTTTTAGAACAATATATAAGAAATTTATATTATCCCGGGTCTGGCACATATAATACGAATCCTTATAATACGAATAATTATAATACTCAACTTGATGAAAACGGAAACCCAATAAGCCAACAAAGCGGAGCTGTACCTAGTTCAACAAATGTATTAAATCAACCTGGATATGTTTATGACTATTCTAAAGTTGTTGAAAGACATTTTAATTTTGTAAGTATATTCATATTATTACATTTATTTTAATTTGTATTGATTTTTTAATGCATTTTAAAATTTCGTACCCTTTTAGGATGAAGAATATCCATTTTGGATGACAAAACCAGATCCATATTATACCAGCGGTAGTTATAATAGTTACAATCAATATAATCAACTGCCTTATTTGAGATTTGTATGTATTAAGAAATTTTATTTATTTTAATATATTTATAATAACTATCTTTTTTTTTTAATATAGTTCAATGGAACATATGAATTCCGATATCCGATGAGTGAACTGAATCAATTTGTTCCTACATTAGATGGTATGGAAGTTATTATTACTGCTACAGTCGGTGAACGTTTCTTAGATGAAATTATAGAAGGATATTCTGTTGCTCGTATATATAATTCATCGATCAATGTTGCTTTTCTTGGCGGTACTCCTCAAGTATTCAAACCAGCTATGCCTTACGAAGTTCATGTATGTTATTACATATTTAAAAAAAATGTATTTTATTAAATGTGAAATGATTTTATCTGCAATTTGAATATTTTTATAGTTAGCCACATCTTTTCATGATGGATCACCGTTACGACCATTACAACTCAGTGTAAGCGTAATGGAAGTACATAGTTATGTGGAAATGAAAAGTGGTGGTCGTCGTGATATTCAAAATCAACAAATTAGAATGGATGAAAATCAACCGGGAATTTGGCATATGAAGATAGATCTTAAAACCTTACTAGGTATTAATTGTTTTTTATTAAACATATCTTTCGATTAAGTATATATTTCATACTAATATTAATATTACAGGTTTGGATGATGCTCCAAATGCTAAAGAAACCTTAAACGATATTAAGCAAATGAAATTGACAGCTTATTTCCGTGATGCAACTGGTCGACAAGCGCAAGGAGAACTTTTGCTTTTGAGTCAATATTCACCACAAAATTATCATATGAAAGTCACAACCAGTACACAAGATGCTAAAGTATTTATTCTTTAATCTAAATTTAATTGATAATTATTATATTTTTTTATAATATTATTCATAAAATTCTGCAGGTCGGAGAATATATTATATTACATGTACATAGTAATTTCTACATGAAATTCTTTAGTTATGTAGTAATGTCTAAAGGTCTTATTTTGACCACTGGTCAAGAAAATATGCAGGTAAATTATATAAAAACAATTTTTTTATATGTTATTTAAAAAAAATGTATATTAATTTTTTGTTCTTTAATTATAGGAAAATATTAGAACATTTGCAGTAACGCTATCAGCAGAAATGGCTCCCGCAGTCACAATAGTTGTATGGAGTAGTAATCGCAAAGGAATTGTCGTCGCCGATTCAATAACTGTACCCGTCAATGGTATATCTAGAAATAATGTAAGCTTTCATCAATCAACACCACATATACTATTTTATTATCATAGATAGTAATGAATCTAATTGTTATTTTCAGTTCACTGTATTCATTAACGATCGCAAGTCCAGAACTGGCGAAAGAGTTGAAGTAGCAATTTACGGTGAACCCGGTTCTTATGTTGGTCTATCTGGAATTGATAACGCTTTCTACTCAATGCAAGCGGGCAACGAACTATCTTACGCTCGCGTAATTATATATTTATATATATATTTTATTATAGATTTTAAGATTAACAGTATATTATTTTAATCATAATTATACTAACAGTATTTATTTTTTGGTTCAATTTAAATATTTTTGGGTAAGAATAATATGAACTTATTTAAGCACATGCATGTTCATTCATACGCTCAATAGAAGTTTTATAATAACTATAGATGAGATTTTAATTTTACGTTTTTTGTTTGTAAATATATAAGAATATATTATTTCTATGATAATCATGAAAATCAGAGGTTGGTAATAATTTTAATAAAAACTGATTTTAATTGTGGTCGAGTGAAATAAACTTTTGTAACTAGTAAATTGTAACTTTTCACCTGCAATTAATTTGATATTCTTAATTCGAATTTCTTTTTTTATCTAATAATAAATATTGATGCCTGCCTCTGATGTGTATTTCATATTTAATACATTATACAATAATTATATTTTTTTATCATTCGATCGTTCACGCTTTTTTTTTGTTTTAGTAAATATATGCATATAAAAGTTGATTTGTAGATTTGTTGCCTGTTTAATAATAAAAAGAGTGTTTTTTTATATTATTTATTTAAAAATATTGATTTACGTAGAGTTTTTTTTATAAAGTGTTACTTAAAATCACTTTAATTAAATAAATGCTTTGAATATATTATATTGAATTGCAATATCTGAAGTGAAATTTATTTTATTAAAAATAATGCTCATAATATATTATTTAGGTAATATCGAAGATGGCAAAATTCGATGAACAAACCAATGGTACATTCGCCCACAGCTGGATATCTCATCAAGGAAATCCTGACGATCTGGTATATTTCCCATCGTCGACATTCGGAATAGACGCTAATAGGACTTTTGAGTATGATAAAAAAAATTGTTTAACATTTATAATGGTTTATTTTGTTATTTTTAATTTCCTTTTGTTTATCATTAGATATGTTGGATTAGTAGTATTCACTGATGTGGAAGTCGCGAGGAGACCAACATATTGCAATGTAACAGCAGGATATGGTGAATGTCTAAGCGGAGAATGTTATCCTTTGTCAAGAAAGTGTGATGGAATATATGATTGTAATGATGG
This sequence comes from Leptonema lineaticorne, assembly GCA_024500535.1. Classification (NCBI taxonomy): domain Eukaryota; kingdom Metazoa; phylum Arthropoda; class Insecta; order Trichoptera; family Hydropsychidae; genus Leptonema; species Leptonema lineaticorne. Next base: position 11,936,028 of record JANIJI010000006.1, on the reverse strand, counting down.
AACAGATGAAACTGCGTGTACATATTTTTCTCTATATTCAATAAATATATATATATATATATATATATATATATATATATATATATATATATATAATATTTTATAACGACACTTTATAATCAATTATGTTGTATGTAATATTACAGGTAATTTGGACAAATCTTTAGCTTTAAGCCATTTCAGAAAATTCCGATTTAATCGTATCCAAAGACAGTATGATAATGTATGGTTGTGGAAAGATATTAATATTGGTCCTCATGGCCGGTTTATATTCAATATAGATGTACCAAAACGACCCGCTTTTTGGATGATTTCAGCATTTTCTATGTCGAATACCTATGGTTTCGGTATGCTTCATAAAGCTATTGAGGTAATTTTATACATACAATATTAAAGTAAAAAGATGTTTTTGAATCTCCAAGTAATTTTATTTAAATATATTTTTAGTATGAGGGTGCTTTACCGTTCTTTATGAATGTGGAAATGCCAAATTCTTGTCGTCAAGGAGAACAAATCGGTATACGTACAACAGTATTTAATTACATGTTGACTGCCATCGAAGCAACAGTTGTTTTATCAGGTTCGCCCGATTATCAATTTGTTCACGTTGAGGAACTCGGTATTGTAAGTATTTTTTTGTAATACATTTTCAGATGGTTGGTTACACGATAATAAAACATTTTGTATAAATTTCTAGGTTCGTTCTTATAATCCTCGAACATCATTCGGAGAGCATCAATTCTTCGTATATATTCCTGCAGGCGAAGCAGTAGTTGTACATATGCCTATAGTACCTCAAAGATTAGGAGACATTGAAATTACTATACATGCAACAACGTTAATCGGAAAAGATACCACAACTAGGAAATTACACGTTGAAGTAATGAAATTGTTAAATTATCTTTCTTTTTTTTTATTATACTTACTAATTTTATTTAATTCTCAATTTGTTAATTTCAGGCTGATGGAATACCTCAATATCGACATGAATCAGTTCTATTAGATTTGTCCAATCGTGCTTTTGCATTCCAATATTTACACGTCAACGTTACTGAAACTCCTATTATACCTTATGATGTATATCGTTATTATATATTTGGATCAAATAAAGCTCGAGTTTCGGTTGTCGGTGATGTAGTAGGACCTGTGTTCCCAACGATGCCGATGAACGCATCCAGTTTATTGAATTTACCAATGGTAATTTACATTTTCTTTATGGATGGATAAAATTGCATTAATATCGATCTTTTTTTTTTATTATTTCATTTTCGTTTTGTCACAGGAATCGGCAGAACAAAATATGTTCAGTTTTGCTGTCAACACGTACACCCTTATGTATTTAAGATTAATCAATCAACGAAATCGTACAATGGAAAAGGAAGCTTTCCACCATTTAAATATACTTTATCAAAGACAATTATCGTTTTTGATGCCCGATGGCTCATTCAGTTTGTTCCGTAGCGATTGGAATCAGTCAGCTTCTAGTGTATGGTTGACCGCTTTCTGTGCTAGAATATTCCAAGATGCAACATTCCCTGAGTGGGAACCTTTTATTTATATTGATCCAACTGTGAGTAAATGCTTTTATGAAATATATCACTATATATATATACATTTTAATTATTTGGACAGATTACATAGTTATCTTTCAGACCTATAATAGAACATGAGAAGTTGAAGAAGACACTTTTTTTTAAGTATTCTTTTTGTTTACAGTTAATATCAAGAGCTGTCGATTGGGTATTAGAACATCAATCACCAGAAGGTGCATTTTATGAAGTAACTTGGTCACCGGATCGTAAATTGAATTCCACATTAAATTGGCCAAATGACCCAATAGCGCAAAGGAATATTTCTTTAACTGCTCACGTTATAATCACTCTGGAAATGGCTAAAAATCTCAAGCATATTAAAGGAGTATGTAACACAAAATTTTTCAAAATTATTAATTTGTTTTGATGAAGTGCTCATATAAATATGGTATATTGTGCTTTTTAGGGTCTGAGTGCTAAAATTTCTGTAGCGCAACAACGTGCTATATCTTGGTTAGAACGCAATATGAATTTACTAGCAAGTCACGGTGAACCTTATGACGTTGCTATAGTTGCATATGCATTAATATTTTCCAAAACTTCCAACGCTGAAGCTGCGTTCACATTACTAGTAAAACTATGTCATCACGAAGGTAATAATAATAATATATTTTTTTCAAATTACATAAAATAAGAAACGATACTTAATTGTAATATAATGGAATCGAATTTTATAGGTGGTCTCATGTATTGGGGAAAAGAACCTGTACCGGCACCACCTTATAAACGTGAGAATCAAAAACCCTTCCTTTTACCACGTTTACCGTACAAATATGATGCAAACAATATAGAAGCTACTTCGTACGCGCTTTTGTGTTATACGGCCAGGCAGGAATTCGAAATAGAACCTATAGTGATGTGGTTGAACGCTCAAAGATTGACCGATGGAGGATGGGCGTCGACACAGGTCAGAAATTTTACTTATAAATAATATTAAATATAAATAACATTTTACTTATAAATAATATTAAAATATTTTTTTGTATTTTTTTTTTTTAGGATACTGCTGTTGCTATGAAAGCTTTAATTGAATACACGACTCGTAAACGTTTAAGAGATGTGAGCGCGTTAACGGTAACCGTTGAAGCCACAGCTTTACTCGGTGAAAATAGAACTCTTTATTTTGGAGAGAATAATTTGGCTTCTATACAAAACGTCGATGTAAGTATATTTGATTCTAAAGAATTCAATACGTATATTGATTGATGTAAACTTACAATTTATTATAATTTTTGTCAGATTCCTCAAGCTTGGGGGACGGTTAAAGTTCAAGGAAAAGGTGCCGGTTATGCAATAGTTCAGATGTCAGTACAATACAATGTAGACGTTGAGAGATTCCAAACTAAGCCTCCATTGCAAGCGTTCAATCTTCTCACTAGAGCTTTGTTCCACGGCAGGAATCAGTCTCACATTACGTATCAATGTTGTCAAAGGTATTACACAAAAGATTTATTTTAATCTTTAATTAAAAAGGATAGCCGATATATATATATATATATATATATATATATATATATATATATATATATATATATATACATATATATATATATATATATATATATACATATATATATATATATATATACACATATATATATATATATATATATATATACATATATATATATATATATATATACATATATATATATATATATATATATATATATATATATATTTCTTTTTATATAGTTGGACGAACATGAATGAATCAGTTAGATCAGGTATGGCAGTGCTTGACGTTACAATACCAACCGGTTATATTATTCAACAGCAAAAATTAGACGCTTACGTTTTATCAAGACAGGTCAGAAATTTGCAAAGGGCCAAATTCCTCGAAAAAAATGTCGTGTTCTATTTCGACTTTGTAAGATATTATTTTATTTCTTATATATATATATATATATATATATATATATATATATATATATATATATATATATATATATATATACATATAATCAATATGAAATTTATATTTCTACTAAGATAATTAAAATATATTTTTTATATAGTTGGACGAAGAAAGCACCTGCGTAAATTTCACTATTGAACGTTGGTATCCGGTAGCAAACATGTCTCGTTATTTACCGATACGCGTGTACGATTATTACGCTCCGGGTATTTTAATTTTTTTTCACATTTTAATTTACTATTTAATGTTATATATATATATATATATATATATATATAATTAAAAAAATAAAAATATGATTTCAGAACGATTCAACGAAACAATATTCGACGCAATATCAACGTACGTTTTGAGCATTTGCGACGTATGCGGTTCATCTCAGTGTCCGTACTGTGCGATCTATAATTCGGCCACGTCCGAGCGTGCGGTCCTCGGTCTGACTGTCCTCTCGTTCGTCGTGGCTCTAATGTTCAATTTAGAATCTAGACATGTTTTCAAGTTTTATTAATCGTTTTTTTTTTAATGTTGTTAAACGTAAAAGAGCGAGTCTTCCACGCGATGAAAAAGATAAATAACTGATAATTATATTCGATATGTGAATAGTGTGTTTTGTAATATCAAAGAAAAAAAAATCGAATATATCGAAAGTGTTTTCGAAGATATTCAACATCAACGATTAAATGAAGATGAAAATGAAAAAAGATAAAATATAATAATAATAATAATGATTTGTATCACGTTTGGCATACGAATTTATTGCACTCAATAAATAAGTTCATCAGAAAATCATGTGATTACATCGTAATTAGAATTAATATTTGATGATTTAACGAATTGTTGACACGTATTTCTTTGTTTAATATTTTACATGCGAAGATATGCCTCATTCTTATTTTTATTGTTTTTAAGTAGGAGCATTTGTTTTTATATTAGAAATTTTATATACCGTCCAATTTTCTGGTCAATTTTTAGTAATTTTTTTTTGCATATTTTACCTATTTGTAAGTTTTTTTTTCTATTTTGTACTTTTTTTTTCTATAATAAACTGTGAACGGTGTGTGCCTTTGAAAATCAGTGCATTGATGGAATAGTAAATGTTTATATTTACTCTCCATGATAGAAATGATATTTATATTTTATATAGATCTGAGACATTGATAAAGGTGTGTTTATATATAATTTTTTTTGAAATTTGTTTTTAATGCATAGTTATAGAATAATTTGACAATTTCTCATATGAATCGTTTTTATTTTGGCATTGTGTAAATTAAATGCCAAAATTTTAGTTTTACTAATCTTTTCTTTCAATTTACATTCTTGCTACCATATATTTATCCATTTCAAAAATATATGTCCCACAATAAAAGCATTTCCAGACATTTTAGATATTAAACTTGTACTCTTCTAATATTACTAGATAAAGTATAACTTAATCAATTTTGTAGGAAAAAAATATCAAATCTGCATCAGTTTTATTTTTTTCTTAATATAAATATTTTAACACTGATATCGATATTAATATATCACTTGAAATTTAACTTAGAACGACGTGGTATCAAATCTGGTAATATCACATTTTTAATATAGATAATAAAAATCATAATTTGAAATCTCAAATTAAATACTCTACTTGATATATAGTATGTAGATAATTTACATTAAATCCAGTTTTCGCTTTTGTAGTTAACAAATTTTTCAGAATTAACTATAAATTGAAGGTTCGGACTGAAAAGAAATATGTTATTCAAACGTGATGTATTATATAATTATATCTTATAACAATGTTCTGAATGATTAGATTACTTTTTATGATGTTATAAAAATGTAATCTATAAAAAAATAATAATAATGAATGTCTGGAAGGAGTTTATGCTTCTATCATTTGATATGTAAATAGAAAAGACTAAAAATGGAGTAGATACTTCAATTATTATGCGTTAATTGTCAAGAGTACAAATTTAATTAATATATAACATTATAAAGAGGGCAGTAAATTGATTGAAACATGTAAAGAAAATGCATACATTTCCATATTTTTGAGAATTTTTTTTCTCATACTGCCAATTTTATTTTTGCAAAACGACGTGTATTGCATTGCTGCTTATACACTGACTTTTCAAATTTTATAATCCGTCCCCTTTTAGATATTATTTTTTTTTAAACTATAATATTTATTAAGAATCTCAAAAAGAAAAAAAAAGAACGATATCTTTGTACATAAGTGCTAAATTTGTTTTATTATAATTGTATAGTATATTATGTTTTTATGTGTACAATAAAAAAAGAGAATTCTCATCATTTCCATCGTTTTGTATAGAAATATAAGACTTTCCATTTTTGTATGTTGTAAAATGTTGACATCTTGCGCAAAATATATTTTTGTCTTAAAAAAAAAACAATATTTTATTTATGCTCTCAATATATAAATAGTGTATATTTTATCAGTAATAGTAGAAAAATGTCTTTATATAAATCTTACAATAGAAAAATATTATTTGCACTAATAAAACAAAACAAAATAATGTATATTGATAAAGGGCTGAATTTATATAATTCATTATCAGCATTATATAATAATAAACATTTGCAATATTATTCTAATGAGAAATAGAAACATGACAATTTTAAATTCAAGCAATATACAAAATATTGATAAAATATTCATTAAAAAATAAAATATAAAAATATAAAATATTTTTAATTATTATCAATTATTTGTATATTGATAATAATTTTATGATTATCACAATTTTAAAGAGACCCATTCCTTAATACAAGTATATATTATATTAATATTTATTCTCTCTGAAGAAGTGGGATTTACAATACATGTTTCGATATGATCTCACTTTTGATTTTATATATATATATATATATATATATATATATATATATATATATATATATATATAACTACACGTATATGATGAAACCTAATTTCGATATAAACATATATTTCATAAACATGGCTATTTACTGAATGTACGTAGCCACATACATTTTTATTAAACAAATCACAAATTAAAATCACTGTCAAAATAAAAATAAAAAAAAAATAAACATAAAACATACATAATTCACTAATTACATACAGATTTCTTAATGTGCAAAAATTAGATATGATACGACAACTGCACAATAAATTACTAAACGATAATTCGAATTATATCGCAGGACATTAAATTTAAAACGAAATATATAACAATTATATAAACAATCTTCATACAAGTCAACTTAAAATTTTATTAAAACGAATAAATATATTTTAGGTTTTTCACGAATTTATCAAATTATTGACATGCTGATTTAGAATAATTTATAATAAATGAACAACCAAAAGAAACGTACTTTACGTATAAATCATTAATCCTATATGAATTAATTCCATGTAAAATAATATATGTTATTTTCATTAGTTCAATATTTAATTTCGATTTAAATCGTATATTAGTCTTTAAACAAATAAACAATATTCATCCGAAAGATGAATATAAAACGTATGTCAAATTATAAAATGTGTTACAAATATCTAATTAAATAAATCTGTAAAAAGATACACAATCATAACTATTTCTAGACTTGTTTTTCACACGCCACAAAACACTAATCTTCTCCAAAATCAATCATTTTCAATCGCTGTAAAAAAGTATTTATTTCATTCTTGAGAACAGTGATTTCATTTTTATAGCTTTTAATAAAATGTTAAATTTAGAAAGTAAACAAAAAAAAAATTACCTCACTGTACCAAAATATTTCTTTTCCGTAGATCCATCACTTTCGTGAATGGTACGTTTTCTGCCTGTAATTATTTCTTGTGATATTAAATAATTTATATCGTGTATAGCCTAAAAATAAAGAATATTTTCTTAAATAATTCAAAAATTATCATCTGACAAAATACATCAATCATAATTAATCATCAACTATTTTATACAGTTAAATAATATATATTATTGTCATTTACGTGTGATTTATTTAAAAGAGTTAAAAAAATACGTACTGATGTTGAAGTTCGCTCGAAACGATAAGTAAACACGTTTGAATCACCGCTTGGAGGTTCCATAAGTGAACTCACGTATAAATGATGATAATCAGATACACGATGACGTTCTGTCGATGTTCCTCCGTTTATAGTACCTCGACGTACTTCTGGCAAAGGACTCAACGAATGTTCCTAATAAAAATAAAGAAAAGTTAATAATACTTTTCACTAACAATATACACAATTGTCAGAACAATAATAATAATAATTACCGCATTCTCTACAGTGCCACCGATTCTGAAAACAAGTTCTCTCATTGGAATAATATATACATTATTATAAAATGTTATAAGATCACCACGTATCTGACTATTACTTGTTTGGTTTTGTGCTGTTGGAGAAATGTTTTCGTTATCATCCCCTATAATTTATTAAGTTATCAATAAAAAGTCTTAAAAAATAAACTGAGCTTAACGCAATATTTATTATATATAAACAAACTACCTTCAAATATATTGGGACGTAAGAGGACATCTCTATATACACGACTATCAGCTTGCGGTTGTAATTTATAACATCTCATTATTTCCCGGAACGTTTTCTCAACACTAAAGGAACCACTCTTAAAAACCTGAAAAAAAAAAGCACAAAATATTCATAAATACATATTGAACGCATAAATGAAACATATACAAATATAATAAATCTTACTTTGCACATTGCATATATTGTACACATTAGTATTTGGTCTAAATGTCTATCTTTCATCAAATATGTATGTTGAATAATTACTTGTTCAAATAGAGTCCATATTTTTGAAATTAAGTTCTCGTCTTCTAATCGCAAATTCGAGCATAAATTTTGTAAACGAATATATGCTAAACTATAAAACTAAACATAAATGTACATTAAAAACCACATGACATAAAAATATGTATAATGATTTCTATAAAAATCCAACCTTTCGGAAAAATAAAGATGATCCCTTTTTATGTGGAGGACTAACTTTGTTAGATACGTTCGAAGTAGTTGGAACTTCTTTAGATTCATCTAAATATTAAAATGTAGAAATAATTAAATAGAAAACTATGGCGATGTTGTATATTAAAATTATAAATATAAAAACAATCAAACCTGGAGTGTTATGATTTAATAACGATTGCCCTGGTTTAATTGCGTCATCTTTAAAAAGTTGTTTCTTGGCAGGACTCTCCAAAATAGTAGCAAGGAACTGATCATGGTATCCTATAGTTGGGGATTGTAAAAGGGTTGTAACTATAAAATATAAAAATATACTTTAAATATATAAAAATAATCTAAATTGTGGTGTAAAAACAACTACCTGTGACGGTTAATGATTTCATTTGGTTTGGAGTATTTTTATTATTCGTAGAATTATTTTCAATACGAACATCGACCCAGCCAGGAACGGGTCCTTCTAAACGATTTAATGTCACCCACAATTGACTAGTACTTTTCCAAGCCAACGATTCCAAAACATGTTCCTCAATCTGTAAATCGATAAAATAATACAAATTTCATAAGAAATGTAATCAATAAATGCGTTAGTAAATACACATAAATAGTGATAAATCTTACCGCATTAAGATGCTTGATGGTATCTCTGCTCAGTCTCTCTTTAACAATAATTACAATTAATTCTATAATCTTACAAAAATGGAATGGATCCAAACTGTAACAATCTAAGACCCAAGGAAAACGAATAGCGCTATTGGAGTGATGTGTATTATACATTAAAATAATTTCCGTACAACAGGAAAATAATGCTTTATGAAATAATTCATTTACAAATAACCACTAAAACGAAATTATAAACATTTAAGTTGTAATTTTTAAATAAATACATAAAAATATTGCAAATAAATTTTCTATATAAATATATTACAAATAAACAATTTTTTCATCATTGTTAAAATAGAAAAACAATACCTCTACTTTTATATGTGGCTTTCTACGTTGTTCTTCTTTTACTAAATCTTCTAATAAACGATAATACAATACTTCTATTAAATTAAGTTTATCTCCTGCTATATCTTCATTTGTAAGCGAAGCATATATTAATAAAAATTGTGCACCCATTTTTTTCTGTCTTGCAATAATATCTGCCATCGGATTTTTTGTACATTCTCTACAAAAAAAAAAAAGATAATAAATGAAATAATGTTTTTTTTTTTATTAAAAATGAATATTATAAATTTATAATTACGCGAAGAGATCTATCAGTCCCTGTGATGGTGAATTTGAACGACCAAAAAGAAAACTGTTTAATTTTTCTAACGATTGAAATGCGTTAGAAACCGGTGTTAAAAAGTCGTTCTTGTGATTAAGATGTTCTCTACCACTTAAGGGCGTGTGTGAAAAGAAAGTATTCTTTTTATTCTGTAAAATAGACAAAAATATTATCGATGAAAAATAATTTCTTTTCCAGTAAAAGATTACAATTTACCACTTCGTATGATTTAATTGCTTTCGAAATTTCATCATCAGTAATTTTTAACTCTGTTTCACTATCACCTAAAAAAACATAAAAGCTTCATAAATCAATAAGAAATGTGATTTAATATCAATATTCTAATTTTTCTTTAAGTACATTTTTAATCCTAATACGTAATCACGAATATTAATAAATACGACAAATTATATAACATACCTAAGATAATCCTTTCGTCGAATTCACCAACGCTTAACATAAAAGTTCCGTACATTTTATTTAAGGATTTTAAATTGTTCGCAAAATTAATCGGGTCAATAAGTCCCAGTAACGTATTCGTATCACCTTTCAAAAACTAAAGAAAAGAAGAAGCGGACAACTTAGTTTGTTTAAAATAATAATAAAAAAATTGTCATACCTGTTTTTGAAAGAAATTTTCTATAATAGATTTGAATTTATACTGCTTCATTATTTTGACGTCGACTTCGGTTCCGTGATGCTTTTGACACATCAATTTAATTATGCACGGAGGTTTCTCCGGATTTTTATATTTCGGCGAAGACCAATTAGACGGCAAAGCTATAATTTAAAAATCCATTAAACACTCTTCCGTTTGACAATATATAACGGTCGATTTAAAATCGTCACCTTCAAATTTGGGATTGATGATATCTTTTCTGTGAGCCATAAAAGCGTTACTAAAAATGAAATCCAAACAACACAAAAATATATGATACATGTTAACTAAATCGTCCGAGACCAAAGGAAACTCTCCCTTGACACAAATAAAAAGACACCAAGTGAATTCGAATAGGGAACCGGAAGTGCAGGGCGTCGTTCTGTAACGGATTCGATTCGTAAACGTTGGCAATTACAAATTCGCAATAGTATAGTGAGAAACTACTTACTTTAGCTTTTTATTGCTTTTCGAAGGTTTAGGAATATCGCTCGGATCGGTGGGAACGAAAATATCATAAAATACGGATTGCAGCTCCTTGAAAAGTACGGCCGAAACGAAAAAATTTCGTTCCAACTTTTCGATTTTCTTTCTGAATTCGTCCGCCACGGAGGTCATGTCCATCCAATTTTTGATCTTGTTAAAAAACTCCGATAAACTGCAAAAAGGAAATGTTTGGAATCGAAATCTTCGAGATTTAAAACGCGAAGCTCGCTCACCTCAGATTGCACAACGACAGCAGTTTCGTTAAACTGACGCAGTTCCCTTCGATCACGTTATCGGACTGTCCGACCGTCGGCACGAACGACGATCTGCAGCTGACGTAAAGCGCCAATCCGACCCAATGCAGAGGATCGCCCTGAAAACGCGCCAAACTATTACTATTACTATTCGTAAAGTGAAATTCGGTCGCGCAATGAAGCGAAGTGCTTACGGGTAAAGAATAATTGTCGGTGACGAGGGAATAGGCGTCGAAGGCGCGATCCGCGGTCGAAGGGTCCACGTTCAGCTGCTGGCAAATTTCGCGAAACTTGGCGCCGATTTCGGTCGTCCGTTTGCCGGCGCTCATCTTCGTCTCGTGTGCGCTCTTCTTGCTCGTTTTCTCCGATTCCGCTTCGGGTTCCGATTGCGGCTGCGACTGAGAATCGCGCCGGTGCCTTCTTCGCTGATCGGCGCCCGCCATTTGCAATCCGTCAGATTGTGACCGAAGTCGCCCGCCATCCGACGCAGGTTCGCCAACCTTTACGCTCCGTTGCGATTTTGGACATAACGACTGGTGACGCTTTTAATTTATTTTTTTAATTCCGTACCGCTCTAATGCCACGCTTACGATACCACACTTTAGAATAAAAGACTACTAATAATTATTTTACACTTGTTTCTGTTACTACTTATCAATTAGTAATTAAATTAGAGTAGACCGATATATAGTATTAAAAAAAATGGAGCGGAAAGGGTTAATACAAATATATTATACAAATACAATGACGTTTTATAAAATAGTAAAGTCGCAAGAATGTTTTTTATTATTCGTGTGGAATTTCTTATTGAAAAATTTAATATTTATAAATTTATTTACGCGATTCTCTTTTCGTTTTTCATTTACCCCTTCTTCCGTTTTGATATATTTTTCTAAAAAAATATTATAAAAATTTTAATTTTCTTTATTGGCAACACTTTTATAAATTGTTGCGGTATCGAAACGCATATAAGTATATATTTTGACTGTCACGTTGACGTTTATTTTGAGGTGATTCAATATGAATCTGATATCTCGTATAAGCATAACGCTCGGACGACAGCGTTTTTTTCATCTGCAGTGCGGCTCTCTCATGTCCATAGAATCTAATAGAATGGCTCAAAATATGAACAAATTATTGAAAGGAAGTAGAAAAAAGTTCGTTTTATTGTTTTATTTTGACGTTCCGTTGTAATCGAATGTATTTCGACAAAAACTTTTATTTTTTTAATTTTAGAAAATGGCATAACAGTCCCGCGTCCACAACTCTCGTGTCTCCTAAAAGTTTATCGAATCCGTTAAAGCAACACGGAAAGAATGCCAATCGAAGAATACAAGTATTGAATAAATTGTTTATGAGACATATAACCGATCAAATGTCTACGGGCGATTTCGCCGATAAAATTAACGGTCTTTCCATCGAAATAACTAAAGTTTGTATTTCATTAATTTACTTTGTGTTTTAATAACTTTAAATACGCTTAATAACTGTTGATGTAGGTAAAAATTGCTGTTGATTTTGATTTTATTAACGTATATTGGTTGAGTAAAGGTAATTCGCACGATATTATAGTACAAAAAGTTTTAAATAAAATCTCGGGTCCACTTAGACACGAATTATCGCAACTCCATTTGATGGGTCAAATTCCACTCATTCATTTTGTTAAAGGTAATATAAACTTAATATATTTTTGTCATTTATTAATTTTATCCTTAAGTATCGTTTAACTTACATTTTCAGATAAAAGTCATATTAGTGTTTTGGAAGTGCAATCACTTCTAGCTGAAGCCGATTATGGAGAGGATTTTGTACCGACAGATCCTCAACATAGGATAAAATCTGAATTTATTCTTAACACAAAATTGGATCCTGAAATCGCTGTATGTACTGAAACGAAATTTTTGGATCAATTTTATTGATTTTAAATGTAAACATGCTTAAAATTCATTTAAACTATTTTTTTTTTGATAGCAAAAAATTAAAAATATCGAAAATGAAGAGTTTGAAGATGAAGAACCTATTTCTGATATTAGCGATAATATTTTTGGTTTGAATCGAAACGCTATTATGAATAATATAATTCAGTCGATGAACAAAAACAAGGACGCTTGGAGTGGAAATGTGAAAGAATATTCTAATAACGATTTTTCTCATATATCAAATACAGTTTATACTGATGTATCCGATAGAAGAAAAGAATTGCACGAATTTCTTCGTAATCGTAGAGTAAGTTATTAAATAAAATTTGTTTTCTTATTTATAATCAATTTATAAATATTTTGTAAATTTTTTATGTAGATGGAATTGAAAAGAGCTGAAAAACTTAAAAAAGCCATTATCGATGAAAAAAATATTTTATTACAAAATCAGATCGAAGATAATGAAGATACAGAAAAAGAATTGAATATAGATATTGAAGAAGATTTTGAGGAATTTTATGAAAATGAAGAAAAATGAAAAATATTAATATTATGGTTTTATTTTCAAATTTTAAAAAATTGAGCATTTAGTCTCTTGAAAATTATTTATTTATACATGGTAGAATATTTTTAAATAAATGTTATTTGTGATAACTTGATTGTTTTATTATTTTTTAAATAAAATGATTATTTTTTATATGATTATTCAGTAAAAATATTAGTAGTTTTTTTATGATAGAACAATTTTTTTTCATAATTAATTTCTCTGACTTACTTTTTTTTGTTATATCACAAAAAATATGTGTATAATAAGAATTAAAGTAAATATCAAACATGAAAGAAAATAAAATATTTAACCAGATTATTAAATTGTTTATTTAACAAACATCCGAGAATGAATATATGTTTATAAATTATTTTAGTTTACATAGAAGAAATTTATAAATTTTATTTATTATTTTAATTTACAAAATCGATAAGAGAATCAGCAACACTGAAATTTACAATTCTGACTAAGCAACGTTAACCAGAAAAAATGATTCACGACACGTTTATTAGTTTTCTTTACATATTTTTATGAATCATTTTGATAATCGAAATGCATATTATTGTATATATTCATGTACTTCTTTACACATTTCAAAACCGCGAAATTATTGATTCGATACCGTAAAAATAAGTTTTGTAACGTAAAATTTAAACGGTGACAATAATACACCATATATATTTGATTTAGTCCGTTTAATATCCATTATATGTTGTTATATTTCAGATTTATGTTGAAAATGTAGATCAATTTATATATTTTTTTCATTATATAAATAGAATTCAGAATGTAAAAATAATATAGGGGCCTCTGGTTCATTTATAACACGGCGAACTTTGAAATCCCCTACTATTATATAGTTTTCACTCGGATCAATTGACTCCTGTGAGTCACGTTTGTTACCCGATTACACATACTTTTAATTGCCCTATGTGTTCAACTTTTCAAGGAACACAGGGAATAAACTGCCCTATAGCATTTTAGTATTGATAATATATATTCGATGATAGATTGTTTTCAATTCAAAGAAAAAAAAAAGTTCGATATAATTATGTTAATTGAAGTGAATCAGACGGAAATGTATACTTGAGCAAATTTATACATTATATTACAGTATGAATAATATTATAATCTATATAATATAACTGTATTATAAATAAATATAAATTATTTACGTTTTTATTATTAGATTTATCATTCTATTTTCTAACATATGGATTCAATTTGAACGCTTAAAATCGAATAAAATGTATTATATTTATAAATTATAAAAGTGCATTAATCAAATATGCGGTTATGTATGACGTTTGAGCCATCCTGAAATATTTATAATGATAAATTGTTTTTCACAAAACGTGTATGAAGCGTATTTTCAGGATATTCGATTTCAGCACGAAGGGGGTGGAGGGTGTCTCCAGCCACTTTTTCGACTTGCGCAATCGCACCATGATACAATAGTGCAGTGGCGTGCGTGTGTGCGTTATATATATATATATATATATATATATATATATATATATATATATATATATATATATATACTAAGTATGAGTGTGGAGAAGTTGGCAAATTTACCAGTTTTTTTTATGCCCAGTTAACGATTTATCGCTTTTCAGATTATCGTATCAATGTATTTTATTACTAAATTATATGTGTTTCTCGATAACAGAACACATTCAACCTAATGCGTGTTGAAAATAAATACGTTTTTTTTTAATATACATTTTTATATGATTTGTACTGTTTGTTTGTGATTTTGTCAGAATGGATATTTTTTATAATCGATTTTTAGATCACTTTTCAATATTCGATTGAGTTGACATTTTATATATGCGAACGAATTAAATTTATTTATAAATAATGAATTAATTAATTTTTTTATATATATATATAGAACGCCATAGTTTACCATGATTGATATTCAGATAAATTTGTATATTTAAAAAAATATATATGATGATCTCACGAATAAATTATATATAATTGAAGCGACATTCAAAATGTTAATAATTAAATCTGTTATAATATTGGCCAAAAAGTTCATAATTACAATCGTATACGTTTAGTTTTATGTTTATTTTTGTATATAAAATTAATAATAATTAATGATTGGAAATCCAATGGATCTATCTAAGTAGAATATATGAACGGACAGTATGCGTACTGTAATTTAGCGGTTTAGTGCGAAATCAATCGGCAGAAAGGCGGAGGGTTAGCGGCGGCTGCCAGCCAGGAGGGATGGGGGCGCACGACGGAGACAGAGCGGGCGCTCTATTGGGGGGCGTAGCGGCATAGAGGGGGCACCTGTTACTCGCGTTCGTTCCGTCCGTCGGGGGGGATCGCGACGCCGTCTTCAATTCGTTTATCCGGCATTCGACTCGGCGCCGTCGGTTCGTTCGGTCGCGTTCGTGTCTTGCGAGACTCTCAAACTTTTTTGTTCAACTCTCTCTCCCTCTATTAAATTCGTATCATCCGCCGAAATGACCGAAACCACGGACGCCCCAGCAGCCCCAGCGGCCGAAAAGGCGGCACCAGCTCCCGAACAGAACGGCGCGGCCGACACAAGTCCCGTGCAAGAGGACGCTCAGGATAAAACGCCCGAAAAAGAAAAGGAAGAACCGCCCAAAGAGATGAGGGCTATCGTTCTCACCGGTTTCGGTGGTCTCAAATCGGTCAAGGTGCTGAAGAAACCGGAGCCAACCGTCGGCGAAGGCGAAGTACTCATCAGAGTGAAAGCATGGTGAGTAGATTTTTCGCGTGGCTTTCGTTTGCGACGCCACTACTACTATTAACGCTACCCTTTTCGCCCTTTTTCTCTTTCGCCGGTCGCCCTTTTTTCATTTTGTTCAATATATATATGTATATATATATATATATATATATATTTTAAACGTCGCCAAACCCGTTTCTGTCCGCTACCAACTTTTGCTCTTTCCCGTTTCGAGAGCGTTCCCCTTTTCGACTCCACGTTTCGTGAGCGCGTCCCGCGTTTTCGACTCCAAAAGCCGTTCGCGCGCAACACCTGCTCCCAGTTGTCTTCTCTTTCGTTTTCTTTTCGTTTCTTTTCTTTTACGCGCGCGTTTCTTTCGCTGTCTTCCGTCTCTGTTTTGCGGCGACGTCGTCTCGCTCGCCCGGAAACCTTCGATTTGTAACGAACGACGAATCGCGCTTTTTTTACAGCTTTAATTACGGATTCGCGCAATTTTATTTAAATTTTAACCGTTCCTTCCTTTACACACTTATAGACTATGCAATTTCGAATTATATTTGCAATCTTAATTTTGTGACGCCATTGGAATAAACGGTCCTTTTTTTTAAAAATACAAAATTTTATTTCAGAATCTGGATCATTAGAATATCGAAAATTTTATTCGTTATAATACTAATATTCGTGAATTCGTATCGAAAAACGATTAAAAGAACCATTATATAGATAATTCTAAAAATTTTTTAATATATATATTCTTATTGTCGTTAATCGTAAATTGATTTATCTAAAAAATATCAAATATAATTTGCGTACATCGTCCAAATATGATTTTGAGACGAATATCTTTAAATTTTGCCACCATATGGTAAAAGTTACGCCCCATTTTTTCGCCCCTAACACTGTATGTCCTTCACTCTAGGAACCGCCTTTTTCATAGTATAATAATATTCCCCTGCATTATATATCATCATTTCGACATTTAACTCCAAAAAATTATTATAATTTATAAAATTCGGAGTCCGTTTTTTTTTCTTCTAAATTTTTATCAATTTCAAGACAAAAATAATTTACAACCATATTGTGTCCTTATAAGTATTGAATAGACAAAAAAAACACTTTTTTTTTCATTTGATTTCATACTAATTTTGAAGATTAAATTACAACCATATTGTAGCGTCTTGTGGCACATTATCCAATTTTTTTTTTCTCATGAAAATTGTGGTATTATAATTGATTTTTTGTACGTTTTGCGGTTTTATATAAACTATTCATCGTCCCAGACGTATCCATTACATAAATCCTGACCTGATGTAAAACAATAACTATATCGAATTATTGCACGAGTCGTTTTAATTGAGTCAGTGAGCAGCAATTCATAGGCGGGGGGGGAGGAGGGTGCCGGTTAATAGTTGTAAACATTCCTGAGGATCCTGCGACCTTCGCGCAACGTGAAAAATGCATAGTCTATGCTAATTTCAATATGGAAACCGGTCAAAGCTGAAGAAGGACGAGCGAGGTGGACAACCTCGAAGTACTCTCCTTCTATTTTTTTTTCAAGTCTGATTTTCATACACCGCTATATAACAACACACGGCAATTACTTTCTTATCCTTAGAAATATTTAAATATGTAGGCTGAATATATATATATATATATATTTTAATAGACGCAATTTTAAAATTCATCTATAAATAATCATTATGAATGCTAGTTGAATATATTGTATAATATATTTCGACCTCTGAGATTCATCCTGATCCAGATTATATATCTTCTCTAAAATACAGTGAAATTCGAACCATATTGTAAGTATATCTTTTACTTTTTAAAAAAGCGCTCTTTACGATCCATCTGTTAACTATTAACCTTCCATTTCTGCTCCCCCTCACTCCCTCCCCCATTTTTTTTTATTCCATAAAGAAGCACTGTTCTCTCTTCTTTTTTTTTCTACTCTCTTTTTTTTTTTTTGGAAATTCTCGACTTCAATACGGTTTATCTGTATCGAAGGTACCCGTGTCGACGTCGCGTTTTTATAACGTTTTCTTTTGAACGCGACGATCGAAAAAAAATATATATATATATATATAAAACGATTTTTTGAGAGATGGATAAAAAAACCAGCGCCTTTTCTGGAGCGTTTTATCCATAATTTTTTTTTGTCTATATATATATATATATATATATATATATATATCACCGGACGTTGTGCATACAAACAATTCCATATCAACTGCGCACGTACTCTTTTGTTCCGATTCGTATTCGCTTAGTTATTTTTTTTTAATTTATTAAATACACACACACACACACACACACACACATTTTTCAATGTTTACTCATTCATATTATTATAATAATTAGTTGTGTTTATTATTTATTTATGCAATATATCACATACCTGCATATTATCGTCTTTCTGATAAAACGTACGACGTCGTACGTTTTTTTTTTCCAATATGTCTACGCATCCGACTGGGCGTGTAAATTGATTATTTAATTAAGTGGAATGTATAAATAACGATATAATGGCTGAATATGAATTCTTTTAGATTTATTTTATTATATGTAAATAAATTTATACATTAGAAATACTATTTTTCTACGTAAAATGTACGTCCATATGGAAGTAATATGAAAATAATGTATGTCGTTTTTTTTTTTTTTTTTTGATACCATATAAAGTTTCATCAAGTCATTATTTATTGAATATTGATCATGCTCGAGTAATTTTGGGAGTGCGCCTTGAAAGGGTTAAAACATATTGATCCATATTTTGTGCTGAAATAATTTTATACGAAATAATATTAAAATGATTCCTAGTAATTGTAGGCGTAATATTACTATTTTTATTTTAGTTTTTGGAATTTGACTTGTATATAAAAGTTATGTATATATTGGATTTTGAAATCTTTATAGACTCAAAGTACATATATATTTACATAATTCTATTGAAGATGAAGTAGATATGCTGCATTTTGGTTTAACTCAATATATATATATATATATATATATATATATATATATATATATATACAATTTTAAACTTTAATTGCAAATCAAGTTGTTAGATTTTTTGCATTTAAATCGTTCATTAAAGCCATACATGATTTTTAAATCCTATCATTTGCAGTTTCGTGTGTAAAACGATTAACAGCTCGATTGTATAAAGTAGTTTTGAAAATAAAAATGCGATTAAATACAAGTATAAAAGTATGTCTGCCGTTTTATATTGGTTTTCACATCGAATTTATGGGATAAAAATTGCAATTTCGATTGTTAAACCGACCGAAACAAAACGATTATGTTTAATCAAAAGCAGTTTTGTACGACAGATGACGGAATAAGTTAAAAAAATAACTGCGGGTTTATTCAGGGCTGTTTAATTTTGTCATATTTTTGATAATATTAAGCAAAATATTCAAAGACGTTAAAATTTATATGGTACGAATCCAGTTAAATAAAAATAAATTTCATTGCCGATATTAACGTGAATAATTGATGATTTGAGCATATTAAAAATCGTAAAAGACTCATATTTTACGACATACATTTCATACATTTCGTTGCCTTTTTTTTTTTTTTTTTTACTACATAAATCGATAATGTGATGTGATGAATTTTTTAACGATAATTCGATACGAATTTTAATAGGTGAAACGGTTAAAGAACTTAGTGAAATATTCGATATTTTATTCCTATATAATGTAATCAATTATCGACGATTTGTAATAATAAAACTCGTTATATAGTACAGTGCATTGGTTTTTAAAACGATCGTTCATTGTTTTGATATTTTGTAAGGTAAGTAACTTGTATTTGGAGTCTTCGTGCGCAAACCGGTTGGTTTCCTTCCGCACATAATTTAAAAACAAAAAAAAAATCGTATATATATATATATATATATATATATAAGACGCTGAAAACACATACACACGTTATTTATATTTTTTTTTTCAAAAAAATATATATGGTTATTGTCAGTTAATTGTTTTATATATGCAGCATACCTTTAACCCACAAATGGACGCGCGTCGAAATGAGGCGTCGCACTAAACGTAGTTCAAAATCCTTAGACAAACGAAACAGATGTTTGATAATGTAAATTTGTTAAGTTTATATTGTTGCTGGTTTTTTGGTTTTTTTTTAAAGTTAAATACGATTATAGAACTCTTAACGTGAAAATTTGTTTTTATTATATATAATATTTAAAAATATGTTTCGAATTTTTATAATAATGAAAAAAAAATAGGAAATAGATTTAATTGAAATACAATTGCGTTGTATTACAACCGTAATGTTGTGTGGTTTTGTTTGATTGAAACGTTTGGTTTATAAAAAATTCTCAACGCGTTATTTCCTCTATGCAAGGTGTGATTGGAATAAAATTTTATTTTTATCATATAATACTGCACACAGTGTTTCATTCTGAATATGATTACGATTACAATTTTCTACTTGGCTAGTCTTCGTCATAGTCTTTCAGAATTCATTGAATGTTTAAGTTGTTAATATAGTTGAAATAGTTAAGTAAAAATTAATAATATCATCAATGAGTCATGTTTACATTACGTCGTACTAGCTATATATATGTTCAAAAAATAAACTCATTCATTATTTGCATAAATATTATTATGGTTTTATAAATATGTTCGGTGTGCATTTTTATGCACTCGGCCACTTTTGGGTTCATTGTGTCAATGTTTGTACATTTTGTTGTTTAACGTTGGGTTAAACAAATGGAATGTTTTGTTGAAGAATTTTCTGTTCGATTTTACATTTATTTGCCATGTTGGATATTTTTAACTACAAACCGCGTTTCATAATTTATTTATAATATTGCTTCAATATAGAAAGCAAAATAATTTAATTTTGAAAATCGTTCTCAAAAAGCGTTTAAATCTTTATTTAATCACTTGAAGAGTATTATTTCAGAATCGTGATTATTTTTGAATTTAATTAAAAGGTCATCTAATGGAATGTCCTTTTTATATGCATGTGGCATTCACATTAATTTTGTGTAAACAAATTATTCATACTAAATTTTATCATTTGCATGTATGCATGACCAATGAGTTAGCCATTGGAAAAGAACTATTGTATGTCAGGATAGGAAGTCTTTAATTATATATGAGCATTAAAAAAAAAACTCACATTCCTTTGGTATTTAAAATGAAATATTAGATAGAATGTCAAGTCTTTTTCTTAATCCTACGTATAAGTTGTATTTTGTGGTACCTTGCTTGTCTTCAGGTAATTCGATCGATAGATATTTTTGGTTTAAAATAGAGAGAAAAAAAAAATCTTTTTCTACTCGTCTCAGGTAGGGCTGTCGCGCGTAGTAAGGGTTTTTCAATACATTTTTTTTTTCTATAATTTGCTCGAACTCGTTGCACTTTGTCAAGGTTTCAGTAGGAGCCATTTCGGGGTCCTGCTATTTAATTCTTGGTCAATTGTGGCTCGCATCATCAGTTCCAATTTTGTCCACATCCTGTCGTATTCACGGGCGTACACCCCCAAACAATTCCGACGCTCAACAATGACTTATAATTTTGTGTATTAAAATGCTCTTTATATTTTTTTATGTTACCATTAATAATCAAAGCGATAAAAAACGGAATTTGTCTCTCTTTTTTTTTTTTTTAAGAATTAAGTTATTAAATGAGCATTTTTATATTGTTATCTCATTAGTGATAACGGTAGTAGTTGATATTAAATATGTAGGCGGGTTCATCTTTTGAGCCTTGTAATTTTTAATCATGTTAAGCTTACAACCCCGCTATTGATATAAATATATATATGATTAAAGTTATCTTCTATATGATGTATTTATTTTTCTAATTTTATAAAAATATTTACATTTTTTTTGGTGAAAAATAATGATAGATATTGTACAGTAGAATATATCTTGTAGTGATTGATTTTTTTTTTATTTTAATTCTTAAAAATTTTTGATATAAAATAATATGCTAGAGAAAGAAATTATGTTATTACTAGTGACAACATTTAGGATGCTACGAGATAATTTCTTTCGATTATTTGTTGGCAATTAGACTCCATTTACAAATATATAAAATTAAAATTGTAAATTACGTAATAAGATAATTACGTTTTGCGTATATTACTGGGGCAAAGAGAAAAGAACTGCCGGCTATTCGACGTGGTTAATGAAGAGTGACGCTATCCCGAGGAGAATGCCAATGCAAAAAAAAATGATGTTCGTTTTATTTCTTTTAGCCAAACTTGACTTCTAACTCTGCCATGATGTGGGACTAATTTTGTAAAAAGAAAAAAAAGTAAAATGCAACTAATTCGAACGTTTCGGCTGTTTCACAAACAACACGCATTCCCGTCAAATTTGCCTTCCATTAAAAAAAAAAAATATGAGCACTTTGTGGGAATAGTTAGTTAACTGCCTTTGTGCATGTCCATTTACATACACGCATGCATCGTGAGCAACGCGTTCGTTGGCACCTAATAGTTTAGTAGATGCATTTTAAGGGTTCCTCGTGAATGGTCTCTCCGTGGGTCATTATTGGGGTTGGCGAACGATGAGTTCGGTTTCCCTTTGTTTTTGTCGTTATGCTCACTTGCGTTCAACGTTCATTTTCCGTGACGTTATATTGAAAAATGTATGTATATATATATATATATATATACATGGACCTATCTCACTTTGGTGATCTGTTGCTTATTATTGTTGAAAATAGGCCACATAACCAGTTTTTTTACGCTTCTCACATAGTAAAACAGTTCTTATGAGCGGCGAATGGGTCAAGAAAAACTAGATCGTTCTTGATTTTTCTAAAGGTAATTCAACTGACAAGTGTTGCGTTAAATATGTTCTGGAATTATTATGATGTAAAAAAAATGCGATGTTTGATCTTTGTGGGAATAATGAACCTGACATGTGCGCGAAGAATGCTTGTGCAAAAATTCCTTTATTGCTCTTTATTTATTTATTTATTTTTTTTTGCTTTGTATATATTTTGAAAGTAAATACTCTTGAAGTTTATTTAAAATTCTAAATTTTATTCAACCGTAAGATTTTTCTTTTGGTCGAAGAACCTGAATTATAATGAACAGGTGTCGTTTTCGACCGACTTTATAAAGATAGGTAGGGGGATGATGAATTGTATACCCAAACGAGGAGCGATATTCTGGAAAAAATGTGAAATATCACTATAAATATTTTATATGATATTTTTTTCTAAATTTAAATTTAGAAAAATATCCAGCTATGCGCGCAGAATGTTAATAATATTATGATTAGAAGAATCTAATGAATCATTTGCTTCATATGGAATTCTTTATTTATCATTTGCATTAGTCATTTGTAACCTTTTTTTTTCTATTTTGAACTTTGCAGAATTCTTATCTCTATAATAATATTATTTTCGATTGGATGATTCAAAATGCAACATTCCTAGTTTATTTACCCAATGTTTTAAATTTAATATAATGTACTTACATTTAGATCTTGTACACGTGTTGTTTGCGAATGTTTAATTTACACTTCGAGCACTTAATAAAAACATACTTAGCTAGCATTTTTTTTTGCTATCATCCTCGTCATTAGATGAAGAAGATATTGCGTTAATAATTAAAGAACCGAACAGAGGTCTAGTTCTAGAAATAATTGAAAACATTAATAATTATGCGTGTCTGCTCGGCATTATTATACGTTTTAAACGAATAATTTGTTCGTGTAAAATGTGCTCCCCCTTTTTTTTACATTCCGTCCATTTTTAGTGTGACTCATGTGAAATTTCAGTGATATACCAACGAGGGGTCTCGGAAAGCTGACGCAATTTTATCGAATATGTCGCCTTTCAGTGAAAAAATGCCATTTCATTTTTTTCTTTCGCCATACTTTCATTTATATTAGAATATCTCAAAAGTTTTCCTAAGTGGGGCCAATCAAATTACTTTCGTTCACGTCTATTGTTTTCTAACAAAATTTAATTCATAAAAAAATGTCCTTCGTTTCATTTCATTGTGAAATGAATTCGAATCCTAGTTTCCTTTTTTCGTGTACGAAAGACAGACAAATAGATAAAGATAGAAAGAAAGAAAGAAAGAGAGAGAGAAAGCTATTCAAGCAGAGAAATGAGTTAAAAAATCAATGTTGTTGTGAGTTAATCCAGAAATCTAATTAAGGTCTCGTTCCGATGTTAGCAGGGGAAGGAAATGTTCACAAATTTATTTAAGAGAACTTTTTTATAAATGAATAATGGGCTTTTGAAAGCTCGAACGCTTTTCGCTGAATGATTCAACAGGTACGTGAAAATCGCGATTTGCATGAAATTACGATCGGAAGATAAATCGCTCTTCGCTTAAGTAAATGTTTTTTTTTTTTTATGGCACCAGAAACACGTTCATCATGAATAGAGTCGATTATTTATATTTTACTTATTATTTCTTTCTACTATCAGGATATTAATTATTATTATGAGTAAATAGTTT
Organism: Leptonema lineaticorne; assembly: GCA_024500535.1. NCBI lineage: Eukaryota > Metazoa > Arthropoda > Insecta > Trichoptera > Hydropsychidae > Leptonema > Leptonema lineaticorne. Next base: position 11,911,248 of record JANIJI010000006.1, on the reverse strand, counting down.
TTATTTTTATTTTTTAAATAAGTGGAACTCGGTTTATATATATATATTTAATTCATTATGATTATGATTAGAAAAGTATCACACTTTTGAGACGTTGGTATTTTTATCTATTCACGTTTTTATTTTATGATATAATCATCAGTTTTTACACATGTCCCGTGAATGGATCGTGAGATGTTTCTGGTTGAACGCTCCCAAGGGTTCTTACGTGTCTGGTTCCCGACTCTTCCCATGTCTGGAACGAAATGTCAATGACTGTCGGAACGTTTTATGGAGATATAGCTCTTTTGAAACTTTCAGGCGATTTTTGATTCACGATACGCTTTTTTTTTGTAATTTAAAAAAAAAGGGCGAACTTAGCGTAAAATATCGAAAGTTTTCGTCCAGAATTATCGGCGAAGTGGCGATTGTTGGTCGTCTTTTTTTCTTTTTCTTTTTGCAATGAGATGCATGTTGATGGACGTGCATAATCTTTACCGGTGTTTGAGATGACTTTAAACCGTTTCAATTGGTAATAATGCGAATGTCTCCGTCGTCCTCATCATCATCATCATCATCATCATCTCTCCCATCTGTCTCCATACTCCAGTTCACCCGTATACGGATAATTATACCCTCGGTCGCAGACTACAGGATGTTCGTTATGTTGTTTCATTCTTTGCATCCTTATTTTTTTTTTTTTACATTTTTATAAATGAATTAGTCTTCTATTGACATTATTTTATATATATTTAAAAACGTCTCTTTAATAGAAAGTATAACAATATATTTATATAAATTTTCTCTTTTATATAAAAATGAAATTGAATGTCAGCTCCTTCAGTAAATTGAAAGTAGAATATGTTTTAACGTCGTCGGAAAATAAACCGGCATCCTGATATTTCACAGAGACTTTACTGATTATCCTAACCGTGTAGTTTGTTTGCGGTCAGCTATAATTGAATTATTATGTCTTAAAATTGATATAAGAATATAATAAATAGTATGGTTGCTTCAATTTCTATTTTCACCATGCCGTGCCATAAAATATATAATAATATTGTGCCATTAATCGAGATCGTAAAGTTCCCTCGCAATGATTTAGTGGGCTACAACAGTGACTTGATTGATGGGACTCTTGTTTTGTAATGTGGCTTGATCCATACGATGAAGATTAAACTCGATCAGAATGTGCTCATATATAGGATTAATGTTCCGTTAATTTCTGCCTTATGAACTTGCATATATATATATATATGTTTACAAACCACAGTTTTCATAAGGACTTCATTATTGAAAAGATAGATTATTGTGCTTTTTTTTATTTAATAAACCGAGCATTATTCAAATATTTATGTGTGCTTCGCATGCGTTATAACAACGTGATGTTATGCAGAAGCTGACAAAACATGCAACTATGCATTTTGGACTACCATTATACCATTATATTCATATTTAGTAAATTTCACTTATTCCAAATATAGTGCGTGTGTTAAATATATGTTCAAGTGGTTCTCAACAATATGCCAGATAATATTTCTTACATTTTTTTTTTTTTTTTTGATATATCAGTAAATCATATTTATTTCATTCATAATAAAGTTTTGATATGAAAAGTTATTATACAATGTTGAAAAATAAGTTGCATAATAAAAATTTTGTATAATATTTTGGTTGAATTAATTCAGTGTTGCGACTACTTTGATCAATTTAAACGGGAAATAAATATTTTCTAGTGTTCTTCATGAGCGATTTCATCATTTCAGTTTTATGACGCCCTTTCCTTGGCGAAGGTCAGCGAAATGCCAATTGACGCCCTCGATGAACGGCTTCTTCAAAAAGCATCGAAAGAATCGTATCACGTATTTGCTGTTTCGATTACTAATTACAAAAAATATTTCCATCATCGATCAATCAAAAAAATGCTTAATTTTCCCGTTTCTATAAAATTCTAAAAATCACTTCGTTAGACTATTTATTGTCTATCGGCGTTTCTTCCGTTCGTCGACAAATCACACACACGTCGACTTCCTGAAAAAAATACCATTTTTAGATTGTCCATTGTTTTTTTTTAATTTAACGCGTTTTTAACATTCCGAGCGCGCGACGTTAAACGAATCGCTTATTCAAAACAGCATCCAAACGGGGCACGCGACTCTCATCCTTTTTCCCCCCGTCCCCCGTCCCCCGTTCCCCAATTCTATATAATTTTATTTATTCGACGATTTTATATTGTGAATGCGTCGTCGTTTTAATTATTTCGACAAGATGTCAGATTTCATTTTGTCCGCGCGGTTTGGGAACGATTTATTGCGATCAACAAGTTGCCAAGGAACTCTTCCTACATTTCCTACACAATCTCAATTTTTATATATATGTACATATTTAAATATATATCATCATAATCATCGTTATTTTATTTTATGAAAACATATTTACCGTGTACTTATATATATATATATATAAATATATAAATAAATAAATAATTGTAGTGTATTTGAAGGAGTAGTCAGGGTATATTGGGGGGTGTGGCAACAACCACCGTCGATCAATACGCCAGTCGTCAGACATTTTGGATCCTCGTTGCCGACTGCCATATGTTTGCAATATTTAGAAATAAAACCGTTTTTATATAAATAAATTGTTTCCAATGTTTTCTAGCACTATTCGCGCGTTATATATTATACTAATTATATGAAAGTTTTAGTTTTAAAGTGTTACGTTAATTAACAGCAAACAGCTGCACGTGCCTTATTCCTTTATTTACCGTTCGATTTATGATTATTCTATATATATTTTATTAATAATCAGCGTTTTCAATATGATAAACATATGTTTATTCATTAATTTTATCTAAATTATAAAAAAAAATCCTTTAATATTGATAAATATTATTTTTAATATTTATAAATTATATCTAAAAAAATAATGATTCAATAAAAATCTCGCTAAATCCAGAAATCGGCGGTTTCATTGTATTATTCATATTATAGTTAGAATGTCACGTGATTTATGAAGACCGATCATACGCTCAGTATAATTAAATGTAATATAAACCATTAATTGTGGTTAAAATTGACTCATATCGAGCATGTGAATAGAATGTCATCGGTCCTCTATATACCATATTTTCTTATATGAAATTTCTTCTTAACTATAATGAAGAAATATGTAAGCGACGTGAACCACCGTGGAGACCAATTATCCCTGGTGAATCATCACTGTCTACGATGGAATATATTCACAAGAATTTATGAATTTTCCTACCATAGATAGACGATAACAATAGACTTTATATATATATATATAGTTTCAATAGAAGTCGTTCTGCGCAAACTACTTGCAATGAGGGTGAAAAGAGGCGATGAACTCATCTTCAAAACAATAAAACAAGAATATCGAAGTGCCGAAGGAAACTATAGAAAATGGTACATTCGTCTTATCTTACTTCCCTTCGAGTCTATTTTTTTTTTTTTTTTTGTTCTCTGTCTGGTGTACTTGTGATTCATCCGAGTCTATAAACAGTTTTTATCTTAAAAATATATAAGTTTCATTTACATATCGAGCGGTCTATAGTTTAAATCGATTTGAATATTTATATAATGTTATGCAATATTGTTTATCAGACATATTGTCGATATTGTGTGATAATAATTATGAAATGAAGATATTCGTATGGTTTTTTTTTTATTTTTTTTGAAATATATCATTCAGTCGAAATGCACACGTTTTTATATGTTAAAAACGTGTCGAGTCCAGTTTTATCAGTTTATAAAATCCATGGTGTATGCATCGTTGGTTTTCGCCATGATTTTATGTGTAGTGCATTTTGCGCATGGGCGTTGGGTCCACTATTTAAGTGGTCCGACTGTCTGGTCATCATTTAATTGCTGGTTCCGGTCCTGAAACGATTCTTTTATAATCACAGCGATTATTCATACGCATTGTGATAGTAATACGTGCCTTTTTCTGCGCTTGATATTTTTTAACTCGTTCATCTAGTATATATATATATATATATATTTTTAATATAATTTAACAAATAAATGAAATATGTTCTTTGCGTATAAAAAATTAAAATTTGTACTGTTTTAAAATGATGACGATGAACTTATTAAGTTTTATTTTTATAATGTTAAATTTTTGAAAGCGTTTTATGAAATCGCAATCTAGCGGCCGATAGATAACCCGCATTCTTATTGCTAATGTTTTTTGTTGTTTAGTCAGATTATTTTATGTTCGCGTTGGCATTTTTGTGATCTAAATTTATTATTTAATATTATGAATATGAAAAAAAATAAAATTGAAAGCTTTTCCGCTTTTTTTTTTCTTTTTTTTTTCTAAGATGAACGTTTATCTAACGTCCATTTTCGAGTTTGCACAATATCCGGACGAATTTCATTTTTCCTTATCGGAATGCTTGGTTTTAGAATTTTGTGACCTAAATTTTTCGAACATTTAAATTGAACCACGTTTTATTAGTTCTTTTTTTCTCTTTTTATTTTTATTTTTTGTATCTTTTTGTTTCGGTGTGCGTTTCAAGTGCGTGCGTTTCGTGAGCAATATGTGGGTATGGTTTAAAAAAAATAAATAAATGTAAAATGCCCCTCATCCTCGCACGACTGATCTAATTTACTCGACACACCACCAATTGGGTTGCCTTTTATTTATTTTTTTTTATTGTATTTATAAAATGCTTTCATCTGCGGGTACTTACTTGGCTGCAGTAGATCTTTCGATAATATTTTTCAAATAAGGTTGAATTTTATGAATCATTGTTGGGTACGCCTTGATGCCATTCCACGAGGTAGACCCTGATTATTTTTGGTTTATCACAGAATTTTGTCTTTTTAACTTTACAAATTTCATTTAGATAATAAAAAAAATTCGTTATTCTATTAAAGATTTATTATGTGTATTTAAAATTTAATGATAATTTAAAAAAAACAATTTTCCAATTATGTACTCTAAAATAAGCAGATCACAATTATTTTAATGATAAAAAAAAATAATAAAATTCTTTCGAGTTAAATTTTGATTTAGTTCGCTTCGGTTAACATGTTTCGAATCGAATTATAACCCTCATAATGCTGTCCAGTTTCATTTAGGCGCCCGCACTGACTTCCATTTTTGTTCTCTGCCCTTAGACAGTTCTTTTTCTATTTTCTATTATTATTATTTTTTTTTTTTTGTGGGGAGGCATTCAGCAAACAATGAACGGTCGTCTGTTCTATCAATTCATTTTACAGCGTGTAATTTTATTACTTCATCGAATCACCGTTTGTTAAGAACCCCAGAGGTTCGTCAACACGAATATCCCTTATTAGGATTTGGGATATTTACACGCTTGCTATAATCCGAATTCTTCGACGAGTTCGAGTCCACATTTTTTACGCGTTCATTAATATTCATAACTAATCGTGTTCCGTTAAGACCGTTAGAAATTAGGTTTTTCTAGGTTAAAATTATATCATTATTTTATTTTTTTGATATACTATTTAAAAAAAAAAAAACAGATCATTGCAATTAAATTAATTAGGTAAATGCAATTTTAATTCTGCTACAAGTAATTTTTAATGTATGTTAATGAATGATATTTTAAGAATTCGCTTGATAAAACTGAAAAGCTAACTCGGGTTAAATTTTTACCGAGAAGTAACTGGGGTTGAAATTTGAATATTTAAACGCTATGCAAAAAAGATTTTCAAGTTGGGGCGTCATTTTTGAAGTTGGATCTTTTCTGGATTATATGCAAATATTTTTGCATATTTAAAAACGTATAACAAGATATTTTATAGTTTTAGTTCTTCCGCGTGTGTTTAGATCATTGTGAAGTGATGTTAAATAAAATTCAATATTTTTGTAAATACTTAATTAGTATAAATTCTGCTAATTCATAGTGGGATATTTAACGGAATCATTTTTATGATAAAATATGTTTTTGTTGTAAACGTCCCATTTTGTGGAATGAACAAAACGAAAATACAATAATTTTACAAATCTGTTTTCAGTGTTCGCAGTCATGTTTCTCGGGGACAACTCACATAATATATTTTTCTCCCTTTTTTGGTTCAAAATAGATTATGTATGAGCATTTACGAAGAAACGTGTCATCCGCATTTCTTCAAATATTATTCACGCACTTTGATTTTTTTTTTATTCATTACATACTATTCTTCTTTGGGATATTTTTTTCTTTTGAGATATCCTATTTTTTTTTTCGTCGTGATATTTTTGCGGACCTCCCCGTTCAATGGTTAAATCACGTCGCCGTCATCTCACCCTCCATTCGTAGGGAACGTGCCCTATCTGAAGGCATACACTGCCAGCGGTGCCCAGGATTTTGTTTTTGCAGCTGGTATATATATATATATAGAAAAAAAAATATTTATATATGTGAATTGACGAGGCGGACGAATGGGAAATATTTCCAGGCCTTTCCAGAAGAACGGGGGTTATTTTTTTTTTTCGTTTTTAGACCGTTATTACACTCGGCGACGTGAAAAAAATTTGCGGGTCGTTCATCCCGTGGGGAGATGATAAAAATGTGGCTGATCACAAAGCAATAATACCGGACAATTTATCACTTGCGTGTCACTATGTAAACGGGCATAACTGTTGCCACATCGTTTAATCCACATTTTTTTTGAATTTCATATTGGAAACATATTTCGGAAGTCACCGTTTCCAATTTTATTGGGGTCATTATGGCGTTCCCACTTCACACGCACACCTATCTACCTATATGATTTAAAATTAAAGATCAATTTACATACAAATAAATTAGCTGTTTGATATTCCGATAATTGAATCTTCATTTATGCCACCCGTTGGGTTGTCATTTATTCGTGTTATAAACCTTTTTAATATAATGCTTAATATGAGCAAACCGTTTTTCATATGCACATGGGACACGATATACCATAGAACAAGCAGACTTCATTGCTGTAACGAATGATAAAAGGCTCAAAAAGGCTCAAAAAGGCCGCTGTAAGCACATCCCCATGTACACAGATTTGTGTGCCCGTAATTTTATATGCGCTAAAATGGGTAATAATATATTTTTTTCGTTATGATGTTGTTCGTGTTAAGGCACGATATTCGCATAATTCGAACATATGAAAGCGTACAAATTAATAAACACTATAAAGACGCACTCGGTATATTAAATTCGAACGAAGTTTTGATTAAATTCTCGAACCACACAATGAAGTATATTCTTTATATTTTATTATGTTCCTTTTTTCGCTGCCATAAACGTTGAACTCGAACATTGTTGAGTGATACGAAACATTAGAGATTGTTTTCACGAATCATTTTATTATGGTAAATTGAATTTTTCCTTTTCGGAATGAAAGAACGAGCATCTGTTATATTTTTATCACTTGTCCTATCTGGTTCTATTCTCGCGGCGGTTTATTTTACAACATTCCCGTTGTTCCTATAAACACTTTAAAAAAATATTAAAAATAGATGTTGAATTTTTATCATCGACTGACAATGGAATGCGAAGGCCACGAAAATGTTAATCAACATCTCTTTCCGTTTTTAGAACTGCCGTGTTTTTCTCCTATACGCGTTAAATTTATCCAGTTCAGAGGGGGTCCCTTTTGCATCCTTGTTTTCTACTCTTTGGGTCGGCGCACTCCGGGAATCCATTTTTATTTTAGCTTTATTGTACTAAATTATATATATATATATATATATATATATATATATATATATATATATATATATACGTTTTCACTGTCTGTTCTTTGATTTCATATGCGTTTCGGCTTTCGTAATTTGTACGAATGCTGAATATTTGTCCAACTTAGGACTGAACCAATTAGAGAAAGTGAATTCAGCTGAAACGGCTAAAGTGCAAATGTAAGCTTTTGTTCTTATTTCTAGTGCGACAATTATTACGAGTGCACTCTTCTTGGACATTGTGAACTTTTTAGCTCGTTTTCAGCTTTAAATTATAAAACTTCTCTTATATATATATATATATATATATATATGGTATATAACGAAAGCTACATCGTTTCTTTTTATTCGAAAAGGAAGCTCGTCTTAATTCATTATGACGTCGAAATATTATACGTATGCCACTTAATTTAAGTACATGTCCTGTTTTAATTTCTACATTACTGCCACTTTTTTTTTTAAATTATCATTTTTCATATTAAAAAAATAAAATAGATCAGAAATAAATAATATTGTTAAAATTTAAACACTGTTCACAAAAAAAAAAAAGCATATAATTTTAAAGTAATTAGCGTCGATCTTTAGCGGCAAATATGAAAAGCGTCATTTTATTTTAAGCACTTGCGTTAAACGTGTGTAACTTTGTGCTTCTTATGAAGAGAAGTAAGTTTAAATTGAATCGAAACTGCGGAAACGGCTGTTGATCTCTATTTTAAAATGTATGCTCTTTTATGAGAGTTCCGAGAAGAGAGACGTTTCTTTCCGAACGAAAAATTATTTGTTATTTAAGCCGGCGCCAGATACGATTCTGATCCGGTTTATATTCTAGATTTTTCATTATGCAAAATATTTGCAATATTTTTGTATGGTATAATTGAATTTATTTTTGTTTTATATATAAAGAATGATATTTTTATATATGATCGAACTATAAAGATATATATATATATATATATATATATATATATATATATATATATATATATATATATATTTATAATTTTATTCAGATTGAAAATCGCCACAGGAAGCAGGAATTTTATTTTAGCGCCGGATATTTCCAATCAAACACGATTTCAATGTAGCATCGAACGTGTTAAAATTTTCAATAAATTTTTCATCAACGTCATAAAACAATACACACACACACACACACACACACACACACACACACATATATATATATATATATATATATATATATATATATATAGTGATTAAATTACATATTTTTCCAATTAAATATTTTTCGCTATGTGCTTTTTATAATCAACCGAATGATAATTATTTTTATATGGTGTTAATGTGTATTATAATATATTTTTTTTTATTGTTTTACAGTGTTTTTTTTTAATCGAAAATTATCAAAACGGGTTTAATTAAAAATAATCGCATAATTTCTCGTTTAACTGTCGCGTAATGGAATTTTTGGAAAAAATAAAACTGGACTGGAAAAATTAAAAACGAACACAGTTTTCTTTGTGATGATGAGAATTTTTCAGTTCTTTATATATTATATATGCAGTATATATTTTGTTCTCTTTCGTCTGAAATATGAAAAAAATAAAAACATAACAAACAAACAAACATAAACATGCCAACCGACAGAATTCAGTTTTGATTTTATAATTTGTATAAGTTTGAATTTCATCCGGCGACGTATTCTGTTGACGATTTTCCCCGTATATTTTTAAAAATGAAAATTTTTTCCAATTCATTATATTTATTTATTTTTTCTTTTTAATATAAATATTTGTCATTTAATTTCCTGTCTATCTACCCATCTATATATTGCCGTCTCGATCTATTTAATAGATTTCATTTTGGACGACACAATTTTCTCCATATTGAATATAATTCGATTTGTGCGCAAAAGGCTTTATAACGGCAAATTTTCCATCGGCTTTGATGATCCAATTTCACCTCCTCGTATTATTATTATTATTATTATACGCATAATAAAAATATAATTTCTATATTAAATTTCAACACGTACTAGAAAATTTATAACGATGTCATATTAATCGAAAAACTTGTCTTTCTGTCGAGTTTTATAATCCATTCTGTTAACTTCGGATTTTATTTTCAATAAATATCAATTTAAAATTGACGATTATAATAAATTATTATTGCGATCGCAAAAATGAAATTTTTGAATTATATTATGTATATAATAATAATAATATACGATTGTTGAGAGAGGCGAACTGATCCGCTTTCACTGTGGCTGCGCTTTAATGCGTTTTCTTTGTGAAAAGCACACTGTTTTCCTCTCTATAATCTGGTCACGATTTCAGAAAGTACTGAAGATGCGATTGTCGTTTCATCGGATTATCCGTCCTCGACTTCTATTGTCTTAGAATGAAAAATTGAATTTTCTCCCTTTTCAACAAAAAAAAAGAAGAAAATTTTTTTTTGCTCATTTAACGTTATTTTTCTTTAATCAAGTTTCAGTTTTAAAAACGTATAAAATCAAAAAATAAATTTAATTATTTTCATATAAACCGATTAAAGATGATGGTTAGATTAAAAAAAAACTATGTTTTAATAGAAATAAATCGAATTAAATTCAACATTATTTTAACATCGGCATCGGAAGCCATAAAATATTTTATCGACAACGATTAGAATCCATTAAACTGACTGATATTTCTCTTTTATATTAATATTTATTTATATTTAAATCGATGTTTACATATCTATAAATATAAATATATACATATGTAAATTTATATATAATACTGTGATCAAAAAGTAAAGTGAATTTGTATATAAAATGTAAATTCTTTATTTGTTCTTTCAAATCAATTTCATCTCCGTCCGATAAAACGCACTTTTACCCACGTTTTTTTCCACTTCTTAAAACAGTCTGAATGGTATTTTTCCGATATAGCCTTCAAGACCGTCTTCGATTCGGTTTTTATCTCCTCAATCGTTTCAAAAATGGCGTCAGCGCATTGGCCTTTTGAGTTTGCTGAACGGCCAGAAGTCGCACGGAGTCAAATCAGGCGAACATGGCGGTTGCGAAACGATACAAGTCGAGTTTTTGACAAAATTCAATGCAGTATGACATATATTGGCAAATATTATAGACAATCTTACCAACTTAGGGAAAAAAATACCATACTTTTTGATCACAGTAATATAATTTATTTCGTATATCGATCGAATTATTTATTACCGCTTTTGCGATATTAGTACATGTATGATTTTTTTTACTTTATTAAACATTGCATATATATATATATATATATATATATATATATATATATATATTTATATGTCGTTTATCTGTTCATCGGTTATTATTAGTATCGAGTTGGAAAAGATAAGGCTTTTGCGGTCGTTTTTGTGGTTAAACATACTATTTTATATCGCCCTGTTTTTTTTTTAGTCATAGTAAATGCAATTTAAGCGTTTTACCATTTATTTAAATGCTTTTCACGCCTTATAAATTCTCATTAAATCAAATACAATATAATATAAACGATATATATATATATGTGAATATTAAATTCTAAAAAAAAAAATTTGTGTAAATAAAATTTATGTATCATTTTAGTGAAAAAAAAAATATATGTAATATTTTTTTTTTGTGTTACAAAGATTATTCTATATTTGGCAAATAAATTCTAAAAACGTCAATCATTCTAAACGGTGTAAATATTATGTATTTAGGATCATTGTAAATATAAAAAAAAATACCATCGTATTGAATCAGTGTTTGTCAAATATGCATTTAGTGTTTCAATATTGTTATAGATAAGAGGTGTCTGCGATAATTTCATAGTGAATGTAAATATATATTCTATGTAACGAGACAATATTAAATTATTTTTATGTAATAGAATTTTCGTATATAATATAAGATTGAAGTATCATCGTGAAACACAGTTTGAGAAACGTTCGTGTAAATATTCTATCTTATCGATGGTGAAATACTTCTGTCAATCTTATTTACCATTTCTTATTATAATTGTTATTTTCACGTGAAAACAAAAATGAACGAAAGAAAAAAAAAAGAAAGAAAAAGGTTATCGCAAAAGTCTCCGCAATCTAATCAATGAAAATATTTTTGCCCAAAAGAAAGAAAAATAAATAGAAATATTTATTAAAATATATATATATTTTTTTATTGTTGTATATATTGAAGAGATATTATTTGTTGACTACGTGATATTTTCAAGACATTATATTATATTATATTTATAAAAAAAAAATATTATATTATGAGAAATTTTTGTGAAGGATATTTTTGTGGTCGTTAACGCCACGAAAGATATTTTTCTAGTGTGTTTATTTATTATTGATGGTAATTACTCTTATGTATGGCTTCGGGGTTTTGTTTTCTATTGTTGAAAAATATAAAAATATATCCGTAATTACTATTTAATAAACGGTGTTTTACCAATTTATCCGTGTCTCGGTATTTTCTCGATTATCAAAAAAAAAAAAAAAATCTTACACGAAAATATGACTAGATTTCCTTCAGTTTTATATTTTTTTCTTATAATACATATATATTTTTTTTAAATTTAACAATTGTACTAAAATTCTTTGATGCATAAAATTTATTCTATGTGAATTATTTGTCTATTGTATTTGATATAAAAATTATTTAAAAATATTATTAAAGATACTCATAAGTAATAATTTTATTTTTTTTCACTATATATATATTAAAAATATTTATAATCTTATTTCAACTATTTTGATTTTTTTTCTCAGTTTATAGTTAATTCTGTTTTTTTTTTATTAGGGAATCATAGCTTTAATTCTGATACATTGAACGTTGATCTTTTTTAAATACAAGTTTTAAAATCTTTATTTACGACTATTTAACTGAAGAATTTCGAATGGTTTGTTCTCTTGATAACGACGGACATTTTTTTCTTTTTTTTTCTTTTTCTTTTGGAAAGCGTCAATTAAAATCCCATTTTGTAAGTAAATTATTTTTAAAGTACACCGTTTTTTTTGTAAAATTACGTAGAAAATGTACCATTTTTATATATATAATATAAATATTTATTGATTATATATATTTTCAATTATTATTTAATATATATAAAAATAGACGTTCTTGATTGATTATATTATATATTTTTATGAATCATAAATTATTGTCACATATTAATTTTAGTGGACAATTTTTTTTCTAATGTTCACAATATTATAAATTTGTAGTAAAATATTTATATTTATGATTTTATTGTATCGAGTCGTCAGTTCTATGTACGACCATTAATTTTCTTTTTGAACTATCGATTCTTAAACATGATAAACGGTTTCGTTTCGTCAATTATCGAACGGAGAACGTTCGATTTTTTTTTATTCTTTTTCTCTTTTTCATATTATTTTTTCCCACATTTGAAAAGCGGTCGGCGAAAATTTATCGCACAAAAATTTTTCCCAAAAGTCGTTACATTTTCCACATGTTGTAAAAATGTTGTAAATGTGCGCGTTTTCTATTTTATTTTTTCGCAATAAAAACGATTTCGCTGTTACTATGTGCGTATCGATTGATCCTGCATATTATATATATATATATATATATATATATGTATGTGTGTGTGTGTGTGTGTGTGTGTGTGTGTGTGTGTGTGTGTGTGTGTGTGTGTGTATAACAAAACGTTCATAAAACACGACACAACTTTTTCAACTGTGGCTCGCGTGTCAACATACACTCAAACTATGTAACACGCCATCGCATTTTACTATTTTAATATATATATATATATAATTTTTTTTTTTACGAATTTTTGACACCGATGACGCATGTAAAGACCTAGTTTTTAATAAATGTTTATCGAATTCACTATATGAATTATATATATATATATATATATATATATATATATATATATATATATATATAATATATATATATATATATATATATATATATATATATATATATATATATATATATATATATATATATATATATATATATATATATATATATATATATATATATATATATATATATTAAACGCAAGGGAGGTTTTTCTATCGTTCTATTTCTGGTCTATTCTAGGGGTGGAGAGGGCTGTGTTTTCTTTAATGCTAAGCTATTTATTTGTTAGATTGATTGATGATAAACAAAATTTTCATAGATAAAACCAATATGTGTATTTTTGGTATGTTGTACATCTGGCACTATTTGGAAGGTCTCAATCTTGATCCCCTTCTCTGTTTAATCTAAATATTTATGCTTTTCATTCGTAGACGGTAACAAAAATATAGAGTTTATTACTGTTTTATTGCTAATTTATTTTTTTTTATAGTAATTTTTAACACCAATTTTAGTACTGTGTGGCATTGTTTATTTTGTAATGATTTAATTAAATCGTTCAGTAGTAAGAAAAATATGCAAGAAGTAAATAATTAGCTTTAATTAATCACACACACACACACACACACACACATATATATATATATATATATATATATATATATATTGAATTTTACGATTTATATATGATATATTATATTTAAAAATATTTTTATGACTAAGTGAAAAGATCAATATTATATATTTTTTTCATTATAAAATTACAATTTTCAGTTATTATTGGCAAATTTGCAAATATTTTTTTTTTGCGTATAAACATCCCTTTTGAATAAAAAAAATAAACTTCCCCTATTTTTGTTGCTTTCGTGATGGTTTTTTTTTTACAAAAAAAAAGGATAAACGACGTATTAACGACCATAAGCCACGTACAATTTAAAATATTAATATGTAAACAATTATCGGTTTTCCAAGAAAAACGTCAATTTTATTCATACATATTTAGTGTTTATTAATTTCAATATATTTTGTTTTTGAGCGATTGATTCATTATGTAATTATGTTGAAAATATTTCAATAAGTATGACTTGTTCAAGAAGACGTTAAATTATGAATATATTTTTATTATTAAATTCGTTCAAATATTCAGAATTTTTTTTATAAACTTCAGAATATTTTACTAAATAATCAGCTAGTGGTATATTTCGTGTATTCGTCGAACTTAACAACTTTTGAAAAGATTACGAAAATAAGTATTTTCGACACCTAATTCAAAAACTAGAAGTACGAAATTTCAAAAAAAAAAAATAAAAATAAAAAATTCTCAAAACTCTCAACATGAATAACAATTTTTTAGTTCGACCATTTCTTACATTAGATACTTTATTTGTAAATTCCACAATGTAAAGTATGAAAAGGGTTGTAGTTTTTTTTCTATATATACATCGGTTTATCGGGTACGATAAACCGATGCCTGACAGCCAAGGGGGTGGTTTTTATCGTCGGGCAAAGGATTGCGGTTCTACTAAGGGGTGGTTTTGAGAGGGTTAAAAAACGTAGTGTGAGTTCAGCGCCCAGACGTCTGGCGACGAAACCGACCATCGCCAACCACCCACTTTTACAACTAAAATCGTTAGTGCACACGCACCCTTGGAAATTCCCATTTTACTTTCAATTACATTTAAATTTATAATGGAAAAGTATGGAAAGCGATTATTTTCGATTTTCCATCGTGATATACCGTTTTTTTTTGTTTTTTTTTTTTGAAACGATTTTTGCGACGTTCGCATTAACCACCCCTGATTTTCGATCGTTTCGGAACATTGCCAACTATATAGGGTGGATAACCTATAATAATAGAGCATTGCACTGTTGCAATATTAATATAATATATTAATCTTTTGGTCACCATAACTATTTATGGTAATTTATATGTAACGAATTTCCACATTTTTTACATATAATATTATGAAGTGTAAAATGACACCCTTTTAAATAGAGATAAAATATTATTTTTTTAAATTAGTTCGCAATTATGTAATCATAAATTATTGTTCAAACTTGACAATCTTAGCAGAAAGATTACTAAAAATATTAATTTCTTTTAATCTCTATAAATATTTAACGAAAAAACGATAGTATACCATAGATCGATATATTTCAATATATTGAAATGATGACGTAAACTGTTTAGATTTTTTTTTAAATCCATATATTCTATATAAAACCACTAAAACAGCACAAATACATAAAATACTAAAATATAAATTAATTTGTATATATAATTGTTTTAAGTTTAAAAACGTCTCGAGTCCAAAGGGTTAATTTTTATACATATATATATATATATATATATATATATATATATATATATATATATATATATATATATAAGAAAAAAATAACGATAAGACGACGATTCCGCTTATTTTGAACCGCGTTTACTCGACCATGTCCACTAAAAAATAGTAACGTTTTTTTTCTCGTCATTTGTTTATTTTTTTTTACCACGAAAAATATACGTATGCGCCATATTGGCGTGCGTGAGTATGTGCATGATTGAATTTTCGTGTTTATATATATATATATATATATATATATATATATATATATATATATATATTATTTTATATGGAAAACGTAATTGAAATTCACCCTCGGCCGGTTACGCTGAATGCGTCTACTAATTCGCAGCGAAATGACATTAAATGTCGCTCTCTAAGAACTTTTAATTTCATAATATATTTATGTGAAACGAATGTTATTTTTAAAAAATTTTGCTCATTTTCAAAATGTATAATTGTTGGCCTTTTTTTTTGTTGTTGCCAACAATATATATATATATATTTTTTTGATAAAATTTTACGTTTATGGTGTTGGTTTTTTTGTCTCTTATTTACATAAATATTATTCTAAAATAATTTTGACTTATTATTAAAAAAAAAAAATTTAAATATCATTTATATGATTTTTTTTTAGATATTAAAAAATCATAATCTGCCGATGAATTTATGCTGAAATTTCAATATTAAGCATAATATAAATTTGAATTCTTAATTAAAAATGTGTGTAATCAATCAAAATATTATTTAAAATGCATGACATATTAAGACATAAAAATAATATTTTTATATATGTATAAATAAGGGTATAAAATTAACCGCAGTTCTCAAGTTTCAACATCCTGAAACACGAGAATACCGAGCTTCAACTGGGGTTGTTATGTCATAAATATATATATATATTTTTTCATAACATTTCAGAGCGCACGATATTTTTAATTAATTAATTAATTAATTAATAACACGAATCGAATGAGCGACTATATTATTATTATTATTATTATTATTTAATATAAAACGCTTCAGGCAAATTACTAAGAACCAACCGTTCGACAGTGAAATTATAATGTTATTATTAAATACAATAATAATAAATAAAAAAAAAAGGGAATTCATTTTCTGTATGAGCCGCATAATCTAATAACAAGTATGCTGTGAGGGGATTATTCAGAAAATTTCAGCGAACCGGCATTTAAATAATTAAGGGCCTTGGTTCGTTGATGAACCTGGTTTAATTAAGGACAATGTTTATATATATATATATATATATATATATATATATATACATATATGAGAGGATTTTAAAACAGAGGCTGTGGATATTTCTAAATGGCCGGCGGCTCCATTTGTTGTCTCGTTTTTAATTATTGCTCTGGATGTGCACCAGAGATAACCTTAAATACAGGGTCATCATCATTGTTAATTCGGATTCTTTCTGAATATGGTCATCGTCGTTTTGTTCATTTTTTATATATATATATATATATATTATATATTGTTAACCTTTTGATTTTACTCTTTTTTTTACATATTATTATAATATAATATAATGGCAGTTATCATATATTTTTTTTTTAAATTGTATGCAAAATTAAACAGCTTCCTTTCAAAATAGAATTTTATCTTAATGTTTTTGTGATCGTTTAGTTTGTCAAAACAAATTTACAAGTATAAAAATAATATATATATCATCAACCGTAATATTTGAAGCGTGGCCTCATAATTATGTATTTGGAATGATTGTGAAATCAGTGTTTATTCGTTGAATATTATTACTTTGATATATATATATATATATATATATATATATATATATATATATATATATATATATATATATATATATATATATAAATTGAAGGGTTCTATTGTATCTAATGAGGTCTATTGTAATATTAATTTGACGAATAGGGATAATGTATATAATATTAAATTTAATATGCGGAAGTAATGTACGCTTTTATGAGTTATATTTTATAATATTGCAACCCTTTACATTTGTGTTTCGCTTATCTTTTCATCCCTTTTGTGTGTCGTCACAAGAAAAACGTGTAATCTTAGGATGTTTTACGGGAATGTGTACAGCTTTCAGATGGTTGAATATCGGTTTTTGTTGATTGAAAAAAAAAAGTATATTTATATATATATATATATATTTGAAAAGTTGAAGGTATGTGAAAATTGTTAGTCGCGTGAATCTGGAAAATTCGAGTTTTCGCAGAAAGTGAAAGTTGTGGCATCGGGGTAGGGGGAATGGAAAGTGCATTTCCCTCTGCGAGTCTGGCCACGTTGTTATCGATTTTGGCCTCGTGCAAGCCGTCGGGGATGTTCGAGGGTGGATGGATGGGGTTTATGGAGAGGCGGTGGGGGCGGGGAGACGTTGTGAAACGAAAAGCGGGGTTGGCCTCGCAAAATTCCCGAAAAACCCCAACCCCTTCGTAAACCTCTTTCGCAGAAAGACCAATTTTAAACTGTCACGAATGTGCAACCCTCTCTAATATGCGTTTAATAGCGAAACGTTTTCGTTTTTATTTTTTTAACGTCATATTATTATTATTATTAGGAAATTATTGAAAAAATAATAACGGTTCATTTTTATAAATTAAATCAACAAGGAAGATGATCATTTTTATTTTAGGATATTACGCATTAACAATTCTTTTTATATGATTTTTTTATTATTGTTATTTATTTTTTTTTATAATTCAAAAAAATATATTGTAAAGTTTTATTTACTGTTTTTTTTTTATTATTATTCGCATTATTATGAATCAACGTTATGCTTTGGTTGCCAATAACAATAGGATTGTTGAATGAAAAAAAAAGATTGAGAAATTCTGTACTAGTTGAATCGACATCGAACTATTGTATTGTAAACACTTTAAAAAATATATTTTTATATTCAGATTAAAAATATTTATTATATTGCACTTACAAATGAATAATATCATAACTTATTTTTTTTTCTAAATATTTTAAATCTCGTCGGTATATTTTGAATATAAATCAGTGTTAAGGAGCTTAAAAAGGTAAACGAAAATACCCAACGTAATAATAACAGCAATTTATTTATTATATAATAGTTGTATATTTAAAGTATTATTTATTTATTTATTTTTTTTTTGTTCACAGCGGTTTGAACTTTCAAGATTTGATGGTTCGCCAGGGTGCCATCGACTCACCGCCTAAGACCCCTTTCATTTTGGGCTTCGAATGTGCCGGAGAAGTGGAACAAGTCGGCGAAGGGGTTGAAAACTTCAAGGTAAGCAACCAACCGAGCATAACCTTTCATTATGCGGTTTCAACTTTGGTTCAATAATTAAGTGACCTCAGTGTAAAACTTGTATATGCCATATTTATTATGGTTAATTCCTTGCCATTAAACCTGTCGTTTATTGCACTATAAAATTTCTTGATCTTTATTGCCGTTCTCGGGGAAACGATATAGATCTGTATCCGTCATGTTTGAAAATATAATTTAACCCTCTCGCGGACGTGCATGATTATTATTTATTTTTATTAGTTAATGATGATATAATTTTTTACAAATTGTATACATATATATCGTGAGTAAAAAAAAAAGCTAAACACTATCGAATTTCACAGAATATTGACTTTCGATACACAAAAACGGACGTTTTTCTTCTTTTTTTTTTCTTCTCCTAGATCGTTTACAATCGCCTCGTTCTTCTAAGTGTTTAAACGGAAGCCACATGTCTGTAAACTGTAAAAGAGTGCCATAATTTCAATGTTTTAACTGCTATACGTGCTTGCTTTTAGATCTACAAAGTTTTCCATTCATTTCTATAGACAATACCGTTGATGGGTAAAGTCAGCTGGAGATCTCTAACAGAATTTGTGGATATGTTATAAAAAAAGATATTTCTTATATTTCTTACAAGAGCTATCAATTAAGATGTTTAATGAACTTTATTAAAATATCAATTATTGATATTAATCTAACGTTTGCGCTGCCACGTCCGAATCACTGTACATAACATAATAACGTTTCATAAGCCGTAAGACTACTAACTGAAATCCAATGAATTTTGGACAGTCATTGTATATGTAATGGCTATAGTTCGTTAAAACTAACCAGACATTTGAAAAAGAACATGCTATATATGTGTGTGAGTAGTCTTTTAAAGGGGTCGTTGTCGTCCCAACGTTTTCACCAGACTCGCCCAATTATCTCCAAATATTCAATATAATACTTGTAACATAACATGTATATTAAATAACTCAGAAATAATCCATCATTCTTGATGATAGGTAGCGCTTTATTATAAATCAATTTTAACCCCTTGATATATTAATTTTTCCATCACTTTTTTTTTTTTTTGAATAAGGATACTTTTAAAATAATTGTTCAGTTTGATTTAATAGTTGTTCGGACAGAAGTTAAGCGTGTTTTCTAGAAATTTATTACAATTAAAAAGGGTCGTTCAACCCTTCGCATACGATCCCTTAAAATGTACAAATCAATATCAATCGAACCCAATCGGCTAATGGAAGTGTCTAGCTCAGTTTTCTATTGTTTGAACAATGACGTCACATTCTAAATTATATATCGTTTATACATATATGATTATATACAAGTTTTACAACGATTCGACCCCATATATTATCGTGGGGGTGAATCATTAATACAATATATGGGGGAAAAAGAAGAGATTTTGATGATTGAACACATGAACATTATCCTTCAAAATGCTACGCGATGTTTTATTTTGGATATATAGTTTACAAACTATGAAGTTATCATCGTCTCCATTTCTTTATTTTCCAATCAGCTATTTCTGTTTATTTATCGTGTCTTTTTCTACTTATAGTGGTCGTATTGATTCTCACAGTGGTAATTTGTTTTAAGTGGTAGACATGTTTTCAAAACAAATTGGACCACACAAAACCGAAAGAGTCCCACACTTCAGTGTTGTGTAATTAATGAAAGACAATTGGATTAAATATATACTATATATTTTTTTTATATCTTATTTTATATTTTAATAGTGTAAAGGTTAAACTCTTTTTTTTTTCTTCTCCCATATTATATAGAGAATGCTCTTCCACTAAATGTCCCCATCAAAAGTCCTCTTTGTATTTTATGGAGTATTTATTATCTGTCACGTGTGTTATGGTTGAACCATTGTCATGATATTATTATTGCAATGTGGAGTATGTAACGACCGTGTTGTCTTTGGATTGCATCATCCAGAGGACAATCTCGATTGTATCGGTCATTGATTTGCCATAGCAAAGAAAAAAGAAGGGGTGACTCCGACCCTGGCAACAGGAGAACGTGTCGAGGCGACTTGGAACATACAATTACTCGGGAGGGTCGTAAAGCTACCGCTAACCCTCCTTTTATTCTCCCTGCTTTTTTTTTCTTCTCTTACTCCACTAGTTCTCCATTACTCCTACTCTGACGCCTTTCACCATCTTTACGACAAACCCCCATGACGCACTCATTTCTCTCAAGGTTTTTTTACTTTTCAGACGAAAAATACTTGTATATAGTATAGTATATATAAAATTTTCTTTTTTGCACTTCATGAACCTTTTCTTTTATCATGTTTGTTAGGAGTTTTCGACTTATGATTAACTAAATTCGTGCTTTTACATTGTTCAGTACAAAATATTGGGCCTTATTTTGTTCCATAATGTTCGTTTTGAGCATACATTAAAATACAATTGATCTAGATCTCAATCGCTTTTATAATTATTTTTTTTTTTTTTGTAATGTAATTTTCAATGAACGATATTGAAACGAAAAGTTCTTTATGTAAATAATGAATAATGCAGAAAGCAATAAAGATTGCAATTCGTATGAAAATCGTAGATGAGTCTGAAAACAAAGAGAGATCTATTATTTATGAAACTTATTAGACGCATCTGTGTGTGTGTGTGTGTGTTTTTAAAAGAAAATTTCACTTTTTTATTAATTCACAAAGGCAAAGTTTTGACAAAGCAATCGAAATAATTCCGTTTGCTTTACGAAAAGTGAAATTCAGAAAATTTACAAGCTCGCGTGTTTTCGCTAAATTTTCGCCTGTAAAACTTGAGCAGTTTCCTCCTTTTTTTTATTATTAATTTTTTTAAAACGTATAATATTTTATGTCGGTATACATAAAAAAAAAATACACAGCATAAGTCTTTGTTACGAAGAATAATTTCATAATATGATATTTGATCATTATTTTTCCCTTGAGATTATATATAGTATTGTTCAGCGTATACATTAATTAATCACCAAAGTTAAGCGTATTAAACATGAATCACAATAGAAAACTGCTGGCAAATTACTCTTCTTTACCAATTTAATCAACCTTTTTGTTACAATATAATAAATAATATATCAAAAAATGCCACTAAAAACACGTTCATAGAAGAATGAAGAACGAAGTATAGATAAATATCTATGAAGGGCAGTGCAAAGGGTCAGATAATGTTCCATTTTCATTCTTATCCAGAACGAACGCTATTTATTATATGGGTTAACATGTAAACAGTTTGAACTAACCGAGCGTACTTTTGTATTTCTTCTATCCCAAGATGTTTTATCTTGTGAGACAGTTTTGGTTCTCTCAGTAATGAATCACGATTTTCATTGACCGTGGCACTGGGTCTCTTTTTTAAACGAATACAACCATTGTCCATATTATTGCATTCTTTTTTTTTTTTTAATTTGATAATCGCGTCGGCGGTTTAAAGGGTCAATTGAAGAAGAAGAACCACATGTGTGTTTATGACCACGCTCACATTATTATATGTACCATGTGTTTTAATTTGACCGCTGATTAATTTTTGAAGAATGTTTACAATGTTAAATATATATATATATATACCATATATAATGATTTAGAAATTTTTCATATAATATGTGCGATATTATTATGTCATTATATCTCTTTTGCTTTTAAATTATGGAACCATTTTTATGAGATTTTAACTTCTATACTATCTCACATTTTTTTCATAGGTTATCTATTCAGAAGCAGAATACAATTCTGAAGTTTATCTATTTATTTAGTCTATATATATTCTTTTGATTTATTACACGTCCAAAATTATAATTATATTTATTTTTAGTATGATTTATATATTAGTGTGTATTTTCATCATCAGGTTGGTGATAAAGTGGTTGCTTTGCCAGAATATAAAGCATGGGCTGAACTAGTATCTGTACCAGCCAAATATGTGTATGCACTTCCTGATAATATGACTCCATTGGATGCTGTCGCAATCACCATGAACTATTTGGTGGCTTACATCTTGGTGTTCGATATGGCGAACATTGAACCTGGAAAGAGTCTTCTTCTTCATTCAGCCGGCGGCGGTGTGGTAAGTCTTTTCTTTATACGTTTGTCTCTTTCGAACGTCTGAAAATGTTCAGCATGTCACTGAAATTTATCATTGCGTCGCACGTTTTTTTTTTTTGTTCCGGAGTGTTAATTTTCAGGAAAAGGGTTTTTGACTCGATAAATAAAGAAGCGTTTTCAGGCGACTGCATTGTAAATGACAAGTGCGTGACTTAACATTTTACACTTCTCCCTTGCTCTTCGTTTCTAGCTGACTGATTTATAGGGTTCAAGAAAAGAGGGCGGATCGTAAGGGGGGGGGGTGTTTGTTTAAATTACAAAATTAATTTCTACACAGTTATAATGTTTCTGCTGCGAGTAAAATTCCATTTATTATAATTGTTCCAAAAATAAATTTTATTTATTATATAAAATACGACAAAGTAATGTTGAGTTATAAATTTAAAAAGATTTATATATATATAGAAAGAGGGGTAAGAGATTGCGTGTCTGAACACGCTAAGTTTTTATATAAAAATATTGATTCGCACAACGAATGAAACCTGCCAATTTGTCCCTTTTAGATTTTATTTTTCAATATTATTTCATGTGTTTTTCATTTTTAAAATGAAGATTTCGATTATGGTCGACAAATAATTGCTTTGAGTACGAGCGTAATTTACTGAATTTATAAATATTTTTTTTTGTGTGTGTAATTTTAGGGTCAAGCCGTAGCTCAGCTCTGTAAAACTGTTGATAACATCACAGTTTTTGGTGTGTGCTCCAAAAGCAAACATGAAGCTTTGAAGGAGAATGGAAATATTGATCATCTTTTGGAAAGAGGCAGCGATTATACCAGCGAAGTTAGAAAGTATGAATTTATTAATATAATTCACAAATATTTAAATATGGATAATGATCTCTTTTTTAAAATTATATTTTATATCTATTTTTTAGAGTATCACCTGATGGTGTTGATATTGTATTAGATTGCCTTTGTGGAGAAGAATGTAACCGTGGTTATTCTCTTTTGAAACCTATGGGAAAATACATATTGTATGGTAAGTAATGAAATAATTACATATACTTAAATATTTTCAAATATAGAAATATGCTTAAACAATATATTTTTCAAGGTTCATCCAATGTTGTAACTGGTGAAACCAAGAGCTTCTTTAGCGCGGCCCGATCGGTATGAATTTACTTTAATTAATATTGTATTTGTTAACGTATTTTATTTATATATTGTTGTGTTTTAGTGGTGGCAAGTGGATAAAGTATCTCCAATCAAATTGTTTGATGAAAATAAAACTTTATCAGGATTCAGCTTACGCCGTTTACTTTTCCAACATGGCGGTGCTGAATATGTACGAGGAGCTATGACTAAAATATTAGATTTGTGGCAGAAGGGTGCTGTTAAACCATTGGTAGATTCCACATGGGCATTGGAAGATGTAAGTGCAGTCTTCAGATATTTTAATATAAATAAAAGAAAAAAAAACATACTGAATATATTTTTAATTTAGGTACCGGAAGCCATGCAAAAAATGCATGATCGCAAAAATATTGGAAAGATTGTTTTGGATCCATCGTTAGAACCAAAACCGAAACCGGCGACACCTGCCAAGGGAAAAGCTGGAAAAGATAAGAAACAGAATTCAGAAGAAAAGAAAGAAACCAAGGAAGAAAAAGAGAAGGAAGACAAGGAAAAGAACGAAAAGGAGAAGAGTGCGGAGAAACCTCAGGAAAATGGAGAGAAAGAAGAACATGTGGCTAATGGCACCGATGAGGGTAGCCAATAAATATATATATATTATGTATCAATAACGTATATATTTATATGTACACATATATGGACGTGTTGTTGTGCGTATGTGTGTGCGCATAATATATATATATAAATATACAAGTAAGTGTGTGTGAAAAAATATTTTCTCAATAGATAAGTACTTTTTAATTGTAATTGAAGGTTGTTTAAGGAGGTTACAGCCTATGGATATACATATATGATATATTGACATCTTTGTTCGTTAATAAATAAACAAAAAAAAATGTTCTCTCTTGATAGGCATATTGTAAAAGAGTAATTTATTGATTTTTAAGAACTGAAATGTATTTTTATATACATACATACTTATATCTAAAAAAAATGTAATATAATTCCTAATTTAATCTCTCCTTTTTATTCCTTCCGTTTCCGTTTCCAATTTTTGCTTCCATTTTTCCTGGGCAACTATTGATTTTGTGTTACTTTTTAAATATACAATGAAAAATACTTAATTGTAATTTAATCGCGATGTGTAATCAAATGTGCTATTATTTGGATCTCTTTGTATTTTTTTTTACATTTATAATTATTATAATTTCTATTATTACACTTATATGATATTTCTAAATATTGTTTTATGCATGAAATTTTACTGTTTTTAAAAAAAATCTTTATTATATTTTATCATATATTTTATAGGTAGACATAATTTCTACAGTTAAAAAGTTAATTTTAAATCATTGTAATTACCATATGTTATTTTTTTAATTATCATCAACAAGAAAAAAAAGTATATATATAGCCTAAAAAGTGAAGTGTGGATATTTGAATCCATTTTTTTTGCATATTGATAATAGGCAAATTATGTTAAAGAATCTCTCAAAGATTAGTAATGACATTTTTTTTTAAATAATTTTATCAGTAATTAGTTAGAATGTGTATATTGTATATGTATGGAAGTATAAAAATGCGTTTAACCTGATTTAAACACCAAGTGTTACACAAGAAAAATGAAGAAAAAAACTAAAACCTTGCTTTTCTATATATATATATTATGAAAATGAATTAAATTTAATTTTGGGGGTAAAAGTTTTTACATGGAATGTAAAGAAGAAGTGGTAAATTTCAGCTCAATCGAAGACAATGAATTAATTTGTGAACTTATATGATAATATATATATATATATATATATATATATATATATATATATATATATATATATATATATATATATATATATATATATATATATATATATATATATATATATATATATATATATATATATATATATATATATATATTATATATACGATTATTTGAATGCCAGTATTTTTTACAAAGATAGTAGTCGGATTAGGAATGGGGAACAAAATATATTTAATATAATATAATTTTTTTAATCTCGCATAATAATAATAATAATAATGACGCTATTTTATTACAGATGTGCAATTCGTGTAGCTTTTTTATATGCGGTCTTCATTTTTATTATTCATCATTTAATTTAATTTAATTTTTTTTGTAGTATAAAATATAGATATATTAGTTTCAATATAAATTTAAGACGTTTGACGTAAGCATCTCATATTTAATGTGTGCAAAAGAAATATTTTTTATTATATTTCTATAATAGAACAATCCGGGGGGACTGTAACTGAAATCAATCTTAAAAAAATCTAGCTTTTGTGATCCTTAGACAAAAAACAGCGAATTCTTGGAAATTTTGAAATGTGATATTTTGAATTATCAGAATTTTAGGGTTAAAGAAATATCATTATATTCAAATGCAGTCTTGTCGAATCATCATATCTGAAATAATAATAATAATAATAAAATAATAATAATGACGAATCTCTTACGTCAAATAAGTAAATGCAACAAAAAAAAAACGAAAAATAAAATAGTAATGGAGTTTAAAAAATTGCACGTTCAACAAATTCTAAGGAATGACGAATATAGAATAGCCGTGTATTTTTGATAAACATAGATCATGAAATTATTTATATATAATATATATATTTATTATATGTAAAGCGTGTGCAGTATTTTGAATATCAAAAGAAAAATAATAAAAAAGCATTATTATATCATACTTCATCATACTCTTACACATATCTAAATTTTGATTTTTTTCTAAAAAAATAAATAATAATAAAAAATAATGAAATATTTGATATGTATGTATAAACACTCTTCTCTATTTAATCTATTCTTATACTGCAATTTTTTATCCATTTTATTAATATTGAAGTTGTAAATTTAAGGATATATTATAAATTTATATATATTATATATTATATGAGGCGGCAGTGAATCGATAATTAAGTGTTTTACATATTTGTGATTCATGTGGCACCTCTTTTTACGTTTAAGTTAAATATATTTTGAATAGTTAAAAGAATGAAGAATTGGCAAAAGAAAAAAAAATAAGAACAAAATTTTGAGACAGACTGTTTTTGCAAGCAAAATGCATGATTTTCACAATTACTGCCGTTGATGTTTAATAATAATAATAATGATGATGATGATGATGATGAATCAGAAGAGGGAGGTGAAGAAGAATAAAAAAAAACACTATTTAACAACTATTTAAGTGATATGATGTATAAGTAATGTTTTTGCCAAATGAAAATTATTGCTATTATATTAATATATTATTATTATTAATATAATCAAGAAATATGTTGCTTTCTATGTCTTGATATTTTATGAAGCTTGGAAAAAAATGTTATCCAGTTGTAGTTTGTAATTTACCATTGAAATATCAGTGTTTGTATTATTATTAATTATTATTACAATTATTATTGATTATTATTATGAATTAAAAAAAAATATTAAATATTCTAATGGATTGAAAAAATGACCAATCTGTTTGCCGATGCAAACTACCTTATCGCTGTCGAGACTTTGGCCAAAAGAGTAGTAAAAAAAAAAAATAAAAATTAGGGCCATAGATACATTTTTATTAATAAAAATGAGTGATATTGTAGTATATCATTTGTTTTCTAATCATTGGCATATGTCTGGATGGTGTCTAACGGTATTTCATTCTATAGACCTTAAGGTAGTTAATTACATATTTTTGTGGATTTTATGCAGCTTTAACACGGCTTGCTTGAAGACTGATATGTTGCATGATTAGGAAAAAATGTATTCTTGGGTATTTTATCGAGCCATTGAATATTTATAATTATTACAATAAATTACAAATATTCTAAAATTGCAGTGTTTTATTATTCTCTTAACAGTAAATGAATACCTTATATATATATTTATATTAAATAAAATAATATACACATATCGTTTTATTATTATTATTTTATTGTTTTTATCAATGAATGCATGCAAATATGCTTCGTAGTACACTTAATTTCACATTAATTGGTTAATACAAAATATACAAATTACACTTAACATTGATCGCAAATCATCATTTTGAAATACTTTGGTTCAATGAAAAAAAAAAATTTTTTTTCCAAAAAACTAGAAAGCGAGATAAGATATGACACAACTTTCACTCTTTCCAAATATATTTGTTTTTTTTATCTCATGTAAATTTTTGGCCAATTATATATATTTTTAAAACGCGAAACGAGCCCTTTTTAAACATTTTGATATCAAAAGTGAATTTTATATAATGGTTATACTTCGAAAAAAAAAAAATCACAATCCATTTTGTGAAAATGGACGATGAGTCACGGGAAGTCCAAGTATTTACAGATGTAAACGAAGATTATGCTATTGTGACTATATTTCAAATATTAAGTAAAAATATTTTATTATTCATCATTCATTCTATTATATATAATATTAGAAAAATGTATAATATTCTCTATTGGAAACAACAAATTCAAAAAACTCAGTCTAGTCCTTAGCTTTTTGTTATTTATCTAAATACAATAATAGTTCCAACTTGCCACAAAAACATATGAGAGACAATATATATATATATATATATATATATATATATATATATATATATATATATATATATATATATATTAATTAATAAGAAATAGTGCTTAACAAATATAATTTATATATGCAATTATTACAACAATTGACGGATTATAGTAAATACGTTTCATATATATATATATTGAGGAAAGATAATTAAAAAAAATCAAATCATACTTCTTTTAATAGTGTAAATTTGATATATATATATATATATATATATATATATATATATATATATATATATGTATATGTATATTAAATATGGAAAATCAAAATTGGATGATGAAATTATATCGTAGTTTTTTTTTAATATTTACGCATATTTAACGAGATTTTTCTTTTTTATTATACGCGCGCTTTTAAAAATGTTCCCGTTTTTTTACCCTTGATTAAAATTAAACGTTTAGTCGTAATTTTTATACATTGTTTTATTATTATTATTTTTCTTTTAAATAGGATCCTGATGTCTCAAAACGTTTCACGGCAATCATTTATCGATTATATTTTTTTATATATAATATTGCTAATTTTGAAAAAAAAACTATCTCTCATGCGAAAAAGTAAATCTACTGGCGTACACGTTTTACATATAAGAAAATAACATATATTTCAGTAGTAAAAAATGCTCTAATACTATTTTTATTTTAATTATTTTTTTTTAGTTATATACTGTAATAATTCAATATGAATTTGGGATAATTTTTAGAAAATACAAAAAACAATGTACATATTTAGAATACTTTTTTTTTCACAACACGCTAAAATGTAATGGAAGGTAAATATTTCATCGTTTATTATAATTTTAAAATAATGACAATAATTATAAAAGGAAGAATGATCCATATTAAAAAATATTCTATACATTCTCTGAACTGGTGATATTTTCGGAATGTACGGATTTGTATTATATTATTTTTTTTTTCTTTGAAAAATTTTATATGGTAATTGACATTCAAATACTGAAAATAAACGTTGTAATTGCTGATTATTGTTATTGCATATACAATATCAACGAACAATTACGTCCATTTGTATGAAATGTGCGCATTTTTATTATATTTTATTATGGAATGTGCAAATATAAAAATCTCATATGCAAATATTATTATATTTAATATACTTATATGGTGATTTTGATGTAACATGAAAAATAATACTATTTAAAAAATTTGTACGATTAATTAATATAATATAATTATTCGTTGATATAATATATGTATATAACATTAAAATTTGATAATTAACACACTCAATTCTAATTACAAGATAATTTTCATAAGTCTTTTTTTATTATTTCTATTTCAAGGTAATATATATATATATATATATATATATATATATATATATATATATATATATATATATATATATATATATATATTATAATAATATATGTAATAAAAAATTAGTGAAAAAGCACGAGTACATTAAAATTATTTTCATTTTACAGAATTTAATGTGTTAATTTACATATAACGAAGAAATCTATTATAAAACATATTACAATTCATCATAAAAGATGTATCAATCTTGAAATTCTATAATCTGAATATATATATATATATATATATATATATATATATATATATATAATGAAAAAAAAAGATTGATTTAACAATGTAATTATGTATGTAGATTCAAGATTAATTTCTTCAATTATAATAATCATAATATATAATTAACTTTTAAAACATGACAATAAATATAAATTCCAGAAGTAAATACAGAATAAGAAGTTCGTACATTTACCATAAGATGATTGAGCAATTATGTATACAAAATGTAAATATAACACTTTTTATTATGTATATATGTGTAAGTAATCAATTATATATAAATATATATACACATATAACCATGTAAAACTAATACACATAACGATTATTCGAAAACCATATTCATAATTATATATGTAACACTAATTAAATAGTGTTGCATTAATATATCGAATACAGTTTTCATGTCCACAGAATGTTAATCAATATATTGTATAACAATAAAAAACAATTAAAGACTTAAAATCCTATGAATTTATTTTTATAATAATTAATTAACTTTGAAAATATACAGAAGTTTAATAATAGTTTTTTTTGCATACAATTAATTTATTAATATATGTATAATAATAGATATAGATATATATGTATATAAATCCAAAATTTCGTTGCACATATTTGACACAAATATTAATGGAAACTTAAAAGTTTACAGTGTAAATTTAAATAATATTAAGCAAAAGACATGACATACCAAAACTAAGCGAGCTTTTTCTACATATATATATATATATATATATATATATATATATATATATATATATATATATATATATATATAAAGTAGAAAAGCTCAAACTCAGATTCGACGATTGTCTTCGTATTTTGATTCTAACGATGCAATTTATAAAAGGTTCTCATCTATATATAAAACTTGACGAATATTGCTTTATTTATTTATTTATTACACATAATAAACACAAACACGTAAAGCACGATCTATGCAATGATATGGATTCAAAGCTGTTTTCAAAATGCAAATTTAAAGTTGTCGAATAAATAAATTGTGAACGAAAAATATAAATAATTGTATACAATTATATAAAAAAAATCACATATACGTTTTGATAAGGATTACACTAAATAAAATAAAAACTACTAATACATTTTTTTCTAAAAAGTTTAAATATACATTTTCATATATTGATATGTCAAAAAATATAATAAAATAACATGCGCACATGTAAAACAGTGGAAAATAGATAATAGAAATCTTAAGGAATGATAAGAAATTAAAAATATATATATATGGAAATGTATAAAATAATATTGTGCATATGCGTATAATTAATAAAAATTGAAGCAAATATATTATGCAATGTGAACTAAATAGGTATTATAAGCGTTCTATAAATAATAATAAAAAAAATGAAAATGTCATATAATATTGGTAATATTATATATAGGTATATATATATATATATATATATATATATATATATATATATATATATATATATATAATGATATTAATTATTATAATAATGAATTACACGAATAATTTAAAAGCATTACATTAAATTTGGTAGACTAATCACAATATTTGAAACAATAAATATATTTTAACTAAATTAATTTCAAATTAAATTTTTATTAATATAGAGATACAATTTTATAATTAAATAAAGTTAATGTCGTATTTTGGATATGAATGACATTGCGATTGAAAAAAAAAATATTTTTCCAAAATGAGCAAAAAAATATATGAATCATCAAAATATTAAAATGCAGACGATAAAAGATGCAAATTATCTGGGTGTTTTTTTTTTTTTTGAGCTATAACGTTATTCATATTACATATTTTTGATAGCATATAAAAATCATTACTGAAATACTAGAAATATGTAATGAATATTATATATTTCGGCAATGAAATAATTAATCAAAATAAATTTCTAATATAAAATATATAAATTACCTAAAAAAAAATAATATATATATATATATATATAATGACATTATTAAAACAAATGTCAATATAAAGCCATATCGAATCTAAGCATATATTTCATTAAAAAAAACATCATTATCAACACGACAAATATGAAAATAATAACAAATCGCCTGATCGTTTGTCGTTTTACGTTCACCATTTTGTAATAAATAAGTCATAACAATCGAGATCTTGTATATTCGAGGAAAAATCAGAAACGCGAGAAAATTTTCTACATTATTTCCAATTACACATGATAAAGCTTAAACGAATTCTTCTATTTTTATACACTGTGTACAAATAATACTAATTACAAAAAAATCTCAATCCAATTAAGAATTGTAATATTACTATTCACATCCATATACAATTTTAATACTGTTTTACTACCAAAATTTCAATTTTGATCGTTCATTATGAAATAAAATGTTTGCAGGAGCAAATTACTCTCTTTTACATACTAATATACATACAATATAATATATAGAGTTTTATAAAAAATTTAAAAAAAATTACTAATCCATTATGAGATGTTTCTGATTTATTTATAATTAAAAATAAATAAACAATAATACAGAAACTACTCAAAATATGTTGAAAATTGTCAATATTGACAATTTAATTTGCTCAGTTTATATTGTATGTAAAACATAATAATAAACATATAAAAATAAGTCAATATGGCAAAAAACATAGTCTATTTTATTTACAAACATAAAGTAAAAAAAAATAATATGAAAAAATACATATTATTATTATTGAAACATTAATTATAAATAATATATAACAGTCAAAATTTGATATCGGTAATGAAAGATATTTTATTATTAGTTCCACATCAATACACTTACTATTCATGAAAAAAATATGACCATCAATATAAAACGAAAAAAAGATTTTTCGTAGTTTGAAAGAATGTAGTGACCTTTTGTAAATTAACTATTATATTAAATTTACTAGAAAAAAATATTGATCATTTCCAATTTAGAATTATGGTTTAATTCATATGTTGAATAATAAATGTAGTGATAAAATAACGTCATCTGCAAATAAACTAAATATATATTTTTTAAATGATACATTATGCAATTTCTATGATATAAATTGTTCGTTCCATAAACGTATCACTTTTAAAAGTAACGTGTTCATCAAGGAATATCCACAATGATGAACTATTTACATGATAGTAGTTATGATAGTTAAAAGTTTAATTATAAATATATTCATACTGACCAATAAAATACATTTTAATTGATCCATATACTTTTTAATCTCCATTTAGATCTTCGCCATACGCATTTCATAAAACGTCAAGATTATATAAATATTTTTATATATCAGACTATATTTTCATATAATTTAAGAATGTAAAAAATGAGGTTTATAAATAAATGGCTTCCTTTACTGATACAATACCAGCAAAGATTGTGCGTGAACTTGAAGACGAAATGGCTATCAATTCACATAATTAATAAATTATCCATATAAATTAAACAAAAAATCACTTATATTTTATCACTAAACTTATGATTGTGTAGGTACTCCAGTAGATGGTGGATGTTCGTATGCTGCCAAAGCTTCATACAAAGCACGAATGTCACTGGCTCTACGCCATGCTCCGGCTCTTCGACCATGATGCAATTTTGCCAATGAATATACATCCTTAGACACTGATCTCAACACACTACTCAATGTACAAAAAGCAACAGCTCTTGCTCCTCCCATCCTAAAATAAAGCAATAATAAATTCATTTGAATAATACACGCATAAAATAAAACGGTTGTGTTACAACTTTACAGATTTATCTCATTTACTATCAAGAATGATTAATATCTTTCTAAATTTAGAATTCCAGTCATGGTATTACATAGTAAAAATATAATAAATATTAATATACTTACTTGTCGACGACAACAACGGGACTATTTTTTATTTCTTCTTGACATCTGGATACATATTCTAGTAGCCCAAAAACACCTTTGTAAGCTTTCAGTCTTTGATCAATCACATAATCTAGTGCTTTCTCATCCACAGTATAGTCTTCATCTTCAGATTCTTCATCAGTATCAGAATTTTCATCATAATCGAGATCAGCTAACCATCTAGGACATTCTATTAATTTAACTTTTAATTCATAATCATCTTGAATTGAATTTATAGATATATTTGTAGTAGTTATAACACAATCTAAGCCCAATTCTTCAGAATTTTCGTGTAATTGAGACATATTGACCAAAGGTACAGTTACAAATTTTGGATTAAAACCTAATGTTTCTGTTATATTTTGGGGAGATTTTCTTCCTTGCGAATCATCATTTTTTGGATTAGATGCAGTCGACGTTTTTCCACCAAAGTCAAACTTGAATTTTGTTGGTGATTTCAAAATGGGACTATTTATTTTTAAGCTTTTCAATGATATTTTAGAAGGACTTTTAGGTTGCGATTTTTTAGATACATCATCGTTAGGACTTAATGCATCGCCATTGGAGATTTGTTTTTGGGGACTCAATTTACCAGGATTTATATCGTTATTCAACATCGTTTCAATCTGAAGTTCTGATTTATCGAATGCGTAACCTTCCGGTTTAGTTTCATTATTTAATTTTTTAAATTCATCTAATTCTTCAGTACCATCAAGACTTGGAACTTCTTCTAATTTGGGGATAAGTCTTTCTTCGTCTTGATTATCGTTTGACGATTGTCGTTTATAAAAACTGTTTTCAGATATATCACTAATATTCTTGCAACTATTGGCCTCATTGGTTTCAAAATTTTCTTTTGGACTATATTGTGACGATTTTCTTTGATCAGTACTGGTAGAAGATACAGGACTAACACGCTGTGAACCTTTTGATAATTTTAGAACAAAACCTTTATTGGAACTAATCGAAGAAGGACTCTGTAAAGGTGATTCTTGACTACTATTATCATCTGAAAGATGCGAATTTTTCTTTATATTTAACTCAGAAAGAGATCCTTTTTTACTCACGAATTTTTCTTCTGATAGAAAACGTATATTATAATTATATGCAGTAATTTCAGGATTTTTTTCAGTGGGCCAGAATGATTTACAATCCTATAAGAAAATATTTGATATATATATATGATTATTATTATCTTATAATTATTTACTGAAGAAAATACTTACTGGATCGTAAGAGCAGTTACTTAAAACAACAAGGATTTGGCATGAGTGGTCCCAAAGCATACGATACAAATCGCTGATAGTGCCGGGCAATGGATGTTGAGTAACAACATATTCTCTGAGAGATCTATGTCCTTGTAACCAAGTGGCATTGATATAATCAGATCCTAAAGCAAATAAAAATAATTATGTCTAATTTTTTTATATTTAATAAACTTAAACGTCTTGCTTTTATCATATAATAAATATGTACCTTCTACTCCTGGTTTAGGTATTAAATGTACTCGGCCACTTTCGATTGGTAGCACACAACCTCGTCTATTTTTTGACAGATTGACTTGTTTACAAGCACTTACCATGTGGAATTTACTAGGTTCAAAAGATGTTATTAACTGTAAGAAAAAAGAGAAAAAACTTTAGTAAAAGAAAAATATTAACAATTCAAATATTATATATGTAAACCTTAAATTGATGTTCAAGAAGATTCTTAGGTTTTTTTCCACTAGTATCCTTTTTTTGACAGGCAAAACGATGAGCACCAGCAAAACAATCAATGGATGCACCCCCTAGTCCTCCTGGACGACCTGAGCTACCTAATAATTCATAGTTATCATCATTCCTATTTCTGAAAACAAATAGTAAATTATCATTTTTCTTATAACTACATACAAAAGTATTCAATTATAAAAATATTTTTTTTTATAAAAACCTGTAATTTTTATCTTTTCTGTAAATCTCCATACTATCCGCGTTTTGCACAAACTGTCCAGGAGAGAAGTTCTTTTTCTCTTTGAAACAATTATCATGATTATTAGTATCTGAACTAATACTGCTTGTAACTGTATTACTATTTTCGGCACTGAATGGTGTACCCTGATTTATATCAGTGGTTTTATTAACATATCCATTTGATATATTATCAGCATCTTCATTTGATACTGATGATGCTTTGGATTCTTCACTGACTTTAGCACAAAGTCCATTTAATTTCTCATAACTAGTTGAATTATCAGATTTAACAAGATTTGCTGAATTAACAGATCCGGTTTCAATTTTATCATGTATTAAATCTTTTTTGATGAAATTTTTATTACATATAGATTGCTCTTCTTTAACATCGTCGAGTATGAGTTCAGGACTAATTTCATCAGTTTTACCGCTTACTACTTCATCTAAATTATTTAATTTTTTCAAAGAATTTCTTAGATTTTCTGTATTATCAATTGATGCATTACCATTAAACAAATGAACACTATCATCATGTGAATCGCCATTACAAGAAATATTAGAATTATTGGTGGACACTTTTGAGTCTAATTTTAATTTAGCTTCTTGCAGAGCTACACTTACGATATCATTCCTACATTCTTCCAAACTTTTATCATTACCACATTGCGTGTCATTAATGTTACTCCAAAGTGCAAAATCACATTCCTCACTATTGTTTCTTTTAATTAAAGGTGTCATACTATCAACATTCTGATTTTCGTTAGTTTTATCTAACAACAGCCCACCATATGGACCACACTTAATATTTGAAAGAAACGTATTAACATAGTCTGCTGGAAACGGTTCAAGAAGTTTTTTCAAATATTCTTTTACATTTTCATTAGGAACTTCAGTATCACCAGATTGTATAGCTTCAAGAAGAGCATCATGAATGAAAACATATTGTTCTTCAGTTTGAACAAGATAATTCCTTTGCGATCTCACATGACACAAGAAACCAAACACATTCAACGATCCTGTCAAACGAAGATGATTCAACATAGCATCAAGTACAATGTATGTACCAGTACGACCAACACCAGCACTGGAAATTGAAATTGCGCATTTTATATTGTATTTTCATTACTACAATTAAATAACAGATTTCATGATAAAATTACCTGCAATGAACAAGTATAACTCCAGCTTGAGGTGGAACTGCTTTACGTGCAGCTTCTCTAAAACGTAATACAGCTAGTGGATGTTCAGGTGTCCCATGATCAGGCCAAACAGTGTAATGATACTGTAGAACTGATCTCGAAAGACCAATCTATAAAAAAAATCAAATAAATTATTCTATTATGAAAAAAAATCAAATGAATAATTTTATTATGAAAAATTATAGAAATTATATAGAAAAACAAACCTTAGTATTTTTTATTTGAAAAGTTCTTACAGTATATGTCGCCATAATATCTTCCTTCAGAATATTAACTTGAATTATACCATAAGTTTCAGAGCCTTCTTTTGGCCAATACATGTCACATTTTCTCTAAAAACATATTAAAATTAAATAAAGAAAGCTACATGAAAATAAATAGTTAAATTTTAAAATTGAATACAAACCCTTCCTCTTTCTATAAGATTTGTAATCATAACAATAACAATAACATTATGATCCCAAACCATTCTCCAAAACGCTGGGAGAGTTCCCGGAGTTGGTCCTTGGGTTCCAATATACCTTCGTCTGTCTAATAACCATGATGAATTGACTCTATATGATTCACCTTCTGCATAAAAAGTACATGTATAATAATAGATATTATAAAAATGATTAAATATAATTGTAAAACAATAAAATACCTATTTGAACATAAAGGTCATCTAAATTTTCCAAAGTTTCTTCAGATTCTTTAGCAAGTTTATTCGCTTCTTTTTCTGCTTCTTTG
Organism: Leptonema lineaticorne; assembly: GCA_024500535.1. NCBI lineage: Eukaryota > Metazoa > Arthropoda > Insecta > Trichoptera > Hydropsychidae > Leptonema > Leptonema lineaticorne. The sequence goes on along the minus strand of JANIJI010000006.1, from coordinate 11,873,122 downwards.
GCTTTTTGTAGTTCTCTTTCAGAATCTACAATACCAGAAAATTCGATATTTAAAAATGCTCCTTCAATTTTAGGTGGGTTGTTTGACGGACTACTGTCATTGGCTGTAACAACAACTGATGAATTTTTGCTATGGCCTCTACTAGTGCTTTTTTTATCCATAATAATATCTTTTGTATCTGCAGAAGTTGAACGTTTTTTACTTTTCAACTCTTTTATATTTTTTTCAGTCTTAATTTCATCATGTTTTTCATCTTTTCTATCTAGATTTATAGAAAGACGACAAGTGTTTGCTAGTATATCAGAGCTTGGTGTGAGAACTTTTTTATCGTCTTTTTTATCTAAATCTAAAGAAAGTTTTCCTTTTAATGTATTTGTATTAATAAACGACTCGTGTAACGATCTGTCATTTAGCAAATTTTTGGTTTCAGAAGTAAAAGATGAATTTGCATCTAAATTTTCAGTAATTCCTGATTTGTTACTTAATGGAATATAATTGAAAGGACGTTGCGATTCATCTACTGAAATCCACAATTCAGAAGTTGAATTAGCAGGTTGAGCGTTAATAGATTCTTCTTGTTTTTTCTTCTGAGCTGTCATTTTTCGTTTATTGTTTTCATCCACAATAAACTTGGCGAGTTCAGAATCAATTTCAGCAACGATGCCATCTATGAAATTGGCATTTACGTAATCACAATGCGAAGGTGAATCTGACGCTTGTGCGCTTGGTTTTGATGTACACGATTTTCTGTGTTCTTTATCAGATTCACATAAACATGACGATGATGGTAGCAAGCAAACTCTTGAATGATCATCTATATTCATATAAGTAAACAATATATTATTAAAAGAATAAATATACATATTACAATGTTTCATTCTAAACATACAAGCTGTAATATTCAAATATCGGTTTTTATGCCTATTATCAGGGTGTTGACTGTGATGTGAAGTGTGACTCAACATAGACGATTTTGATTGTATAAGTTCATACTCTTTGCTGAAGTTAGAAAATATTTTTATTTTTTTAATTAAAAAATAAATATAAGAAAATTACTTCAAGATATTAAAAATTTACCTAAAACCAATGTCACCATCGGCATGCAAAGCTGCAGTGTGTGCGAAAAATTTTTCAGCCAGTACTGGTGGATGACGAGGATCCCACAAATACTCTACAATACTATCTGCATTTGTTTTATTTTCAGTAGCTGCCCAATACGCAGTAATGTGCGTATATGCAGGACTTGCTTTATTTCAATAAAAATAGAAAATATTTTTTTAAATTTGTTAAATAAAATGTATTAATATTGTTACGACCATGGAGGGAGTAGTGTAATGAATTGAATATAATTACTGCAGGTAATCAGTACTTAGTTAAGACTAGAGATGATCATAAGGAAAAACCTTTTATAAATGTAAAAGAAGATGAGAAGATGGGCTACGATTACAAAAACCCAGGCGTCGAAACTAATCACGCAGTGACAACCTGTATGGAATTTCCCATGTTAGAAGGGTGTTACTATTTTGTAATTGGCTGAGCCCAATAAGAACTATAGGATGGTCTTTTATAAAAAGGGTGGGCGACCAAGAAACATGGGCTTCATATGTGAGCAGTTTTGGATTGGCGAAACCCTGCCCGACTTCACCAGTGAGCAGCTTGGCTCGGTGAAGCTTAGACTGGATGGACAGATCGAGGAATGACGTTAGACCAAGGTGAAGGACAATTGGACGTAGAAGAGGTTTGGATTGTCATCTTGGAGCTCTACAAGTTCTTCAAGAAGTCTCGCATTGAACATCTACGATCTGGTTTTAGAAGGAGTAACGGTCATACTCCAATCCTGTGGATCAAATATGGAAATGGGTTTTAGAGGCTAAAGTTTTGGTAACTTGTAATTAATATATCCCTTGTCGTTCCTGATTGTTGTACTTGAGTGAATCATTTTCTATCCCTGAATCCCCCCCCCCCCCCACCAAGGACGTGACAATATTTATAATAATTCAATATATACCGGTTTTTTTAGGACAATTTGCTTGCGATTCTACTTTTCCAACTGCTGCACTTTCTCCACAACCATCACCACCAATTGGTACACCTTCTTCGAGGAATAAGTATGACATAGGATAACATTTCTTAAAAACGGTTCTGTAAAAATTCAAATTTTTGATTATAAAACTATGATTATTTATTTCATAAATGATAAAAATACATACGCGCATCCTCTGTGATAAATGGCAAATAGTACCAATAGAACAAGTACTATAAATATAAATATGGCGCAAATAGATATAAGCATCGATGTAGTTAACGATTCCATCACTGGAATTGTCGCTACACAATCTGGTGTCATAACAACCTTTGGAAATAAACATTTATTTTAGAGAAAAAAAACATAAAATAAAAAAACGTAAAATAAACATATACAAACTTGATAGGGTTTCGTTTCAGTTCCATTGATAATGAGATCTTTTTCAACGATTGATTTTGAAGAAGCTAAAAGTGTAACTTCATACGTTGACATGTTATTCCTTATTTCAAGACGCTGTAACAGTTTAAAGAAAAAATTGAAATAATGTGTAATTTATGATATAAAGTAATTCATTCTATGTCTATAATTACATAAACGGTCAAAAATATATTAATAGCAAATGTAAATATTAATAACGTACGTTATTATTATGATTAAACAATAATTAGTAATATAATTTATAGATGTAAACTACAATTATACTATTTAGCAATACAATGAATACTAACAAAGTTAATAGCGGCTTCTATATGTCCTTCGATACCGTCAACTTGAATTTCAAACGGGTTACTGCTAATATCCAGTTGTTTAAATTTAATCGTATATGAAGTGATATTTCGAACAAATTTTTCTGGTCTGGTCCACTGTAAGAATAGAGTTCCCGGTGGTTGATCGCAAGTTAAATTTCTTAAAATCGGCGCAGGCGGCGGAGGTATATCCGTCAAACAAACCACGCGTGTCGATCTCGGACCAAGAGAATGTTTGGGCGGTAGACTATGTATATCCGACGGCGATACGAAATATGCACAAACCCAAATACGATAATACGTATACGAATCTGGAATAACGTAACGAATTAAAAATTAGAAAAAAAAAGCAAATCGTTACAATAAATAAAAATTACAAACCGAGATTTTTTAAAGTATATTTTACGCCCTTCAATCCGTCTTTTCCTACATGGGTGAGAAGGACATCTTTCACTTTCGACGCATCTTCGGAGAGTTTATCTATCGAATCGCCTTCCCACATATTATTCATGTTTCCGGTATTGCCTTTCTCATAATATAATACGTAACTGATCGCATATTCTTCGGTTTCCGTCGGATTGTCGGAAACGGGATTTTCTAGCCGATCGAAAGGCAAAGGCGAGGTGTCGTTAGCGTTTTCGGCTTTTGCGGCGGCGGTTTCGGTGTCCCTTCGTCTTTTCTTTCTGCGAGATATTCTTTGCGCGTCCGGCCATTTTTTATTTTCGCGAATTTCCAACGGTTCGACGTAGGACTCGCGAGACCGTTCAACCTTGGCGAGTCTCGCCACATAATCGGAAGACGACGCGTCCTTGAGCACGCCCATCAAAGAGCCGTCGCTATCGGTGAGGACGTCGGCCGACTGAGCGCTGATCAAATTGTGTTTGGAAGCGGCCTCTCTACTCGTCGGATGCGCACTCTCCGTAGAACCCGAAGGTTTCGCCCACGTCAGATGAATTTCGTTGGACGTTATTTTTCTTATCGTAAGATTTAAAGGCCCGGTCGGAACTGTAAACGCACAAAAAAAATTAAGTCGAATTGCGCTAAATTATAGTTACGTAAATTAAATAACTTTAATTTGATAAATTGAATATCGGATATTTTGAATTATTATTTTTTACCCGGTTAAATACGATTCGATAAAATTTGACAAACTATTACATTTACATTAGCTAATATTATATTATAGTACGTTAGCTAATCTTTCGGAAAGCGTTTGCGATAAAGTTCGAGTTCGGTTTGTCGGATGCCGTATTACATTTTTATTTTTTTTAATCGGTTTGATTAAAAAAAAAAAAATAGCGTTTCGCGATGCGAAAGACGCAATTTTTTTTTCGTCGACAAAGTTGCGACGAAATCTCGATCGAACGAGATTTTTCAGGGTTAAAGCGGTACATCTATCGAAAGAATAATAATGAAAACCGACCGAAGCGAGACGACGAATCCGCTTCGCTGACGAAGACGACGATCGAAACGAGGATCGCGATCGCGACGACGCTCAGGTTTCCGCTGCCGGGCGACGAGCGGCGAAAGACGAGCGGGGGCCGAAGAAGCGGCGGCACAGCGGCGAGCTTCATCTCTCCGGACCGGAAGAGGAAGTGCGCCTGCGACCGGACCGCTCATCACTCGGACAGACGAGTCGCCGGAGACGCTTCGTCGGCCGACTTCATGATGGAGACGCGTTGATCCGCCGGCGCCCCGATCGACACACGCACACACGCACGCACACACAACCCGAGAGACCAAGGCCCTCACCAATACGCGCGCGACGCTCACACACACGCGCACACGCACGCCCACTAATAACACCGAACGTAACGTCGATAAACGCGACCATAAACGATAACGCATTCGAATCTTATATTAGCTAAAAAAAAAGTGCGTCATAATTTGTATACGATATACGATCATTTAATATCGATTTAATAAAATAATTAATTTAAAATAATATTTTCGTTTTTTCTTTTGTACGAAATCTAATAAAAGTATAACGTATTTCATTATCGATTAAAAAATAAAAAACTTAACGTATAATATATATACTTCTAATTATCTGCGATATTTTAATTATTATTAAAACTAAATAAATATTATTGTTAGTATAATTCGAGTCCAAAATTATAATAATAATCATACGAACGAAAGAAGTCAAAAAATTATCATGTTTTTTTTTTTGGGGAGGGGGGATTAATATTTTTTACTGACAATTCTTACTTTCCGCCTTTTTTGTTAATCGTTTCATTTGTGTTTCCGCCATTTTATCGACGATATCGTTTCTTTCCGATTCACGTTGACGCTTATTCGACTATTATAATTCGTCGAATCGAGATTTAATATATTATAAAGTATTCTGTATTTTTTTTTTAATTTACAAACAAAACTTTCATTGTAATTCGAAAAAAAAACCCGTTTAGATTGTGCAAAGGGAAAGAAAAGAAATACGTCGCGAGTAAGAGTGAACAAGATGTCGAGTCTATCGCACGATACGATTTTGAATCAAACGCAAGAGTTGATGGAAAATGTTTTATATACGTCCCAAGTGTTTTTAAATTTGACGATAAAATTGTACAGTGAACGACTTTTAAATGCAGAATACCGCAATCAAATTTGCCTATCCGCAATTCCAATATATAAACTTTCCAATAAGATTACTAGTATAATGTATAAAATTAGCAAGCGTATAGAATACCGGCTACAATGTGACAAAGAATACGCTATATTTATGCATTTATGTATCAAATATGGCAATGCTCTTGCATCATTTTGTTATTTAATTCAACCGTTCATTTTTATGTAATTTATGTGTAAAGGAGTTTTTTTTCTTGTTTTGTATTTAAAAAATTGATAGGAAATAGTACAAAATTAAAATTGCGTATTTGTTGAATTAAAAATTTTATGTACCGTTTATTTTCTTTTTAATTAATAAACTGTTTTATTATATTTTTTAAACATATGCCAAAACTATCCTGAAATAAGAAGAAAAAAAGTAGAATTATAAAATAAACTAATATTTGAAAACGCATAAAATAAAGATGCGTTTTGTCCGTTAATAAGTTTTGACGATATTAATATTGGACTATAGGACTGAATTCCATATTTTAAATTTGTTTTCACACCATTTTTTGCATTTCTTTAATCTTATACAAATATAATGTAATAATCTTTAATAAATGTTAATATATATGTTTTTGTTTTATTATACTTACAAAATGTTACTTTAGACAATATATTTTTAGTAATATATTACTATTGTTGTTTTTGGAGGTATGTATTAATTTATATTACTGCAATTGTTATAATAAATGTAACATATATTCTTCATACAATAGAAGAATTAAATGATCATGGGTTAATATATTCTATTAAAAATGTGTCTTTTCTAATAATCTACCAAAAATGTTCTTTACAATCACAAACAATTAATCGAAATCATTCATTATATCGTTCCCAAGAATAATTCTAGACACAAAAAAATATATTCATATTTAATCATTGTGTTGTTTTTAGCCTCCTAATGGTGCAGTTCAAAGTTTGAATTCTAGTAATGAAAAGAAAACTAGAATCCAGGAACAATTATGGATTGTTCATCTTCTCTTTAAAAGACTTAGGATCGTTCATAAATTTACATCAGCAACTAGATCAGATCGGTCAACAGTGATAAATACAATTGCGTTAATTTTGTATTTCATAAATAAATAATGTGTTATACGATTAAGTATTAAAAATATTTTATTTTCATTTCAGATATGAAAAAATACCTTCAATATACCATTTTGTTTTATTTTCTTATCTTTGGTTACACTTAAAAATTTTCATATTATGCCAGTTATATTTCATACTAACAACGTTATGACTTTGACTTATAATCTATTAACAACATGACTTATATTCTGTGCTCATGAAGATCATATAAAATTAATATAATAATAATAATAATTGTAAAGTATATATGATGCATGTTAAAAATGGAAATGTTGGAAAAAAATAAATTATTACACATAGAACGATAATTTAATTGAATAATAATATTTTAACTTACATTTTATATTAATTATATTAAGATAATTTGAAATAAACGGTGAGTATACACCAAACATTTACAAGAAGAATTTCATTTTATGAGATTAACAATAACTGGAAGACTAATACATATTACATATATTTTTAGATTAATATATATATATATATATATATATATATATATATATATATATATATATATATATATATTCGTTTAAAAGTATAATTTAATCAATTTTTGAAAGGCGCAGTGATCTTTGAGATCAACTTAGAACTGTTTAACATTTGAAAAAAGCTACATATGACAAATTTATCTCTTGTTTTTGCTGTAATTTTTTGGGAAAAATCTGATAGTTTATATGAAATACGACAAAATCGCTGAATTAACATCAAATCTAACTATTTCACTAGACTTATATATCAATGATATTTGTTTAAACAATTAAATTTATTTAGTACATTCGAAATTATTCTACTTAAACGTATGCACTATTCATTCTAATTCATTTATAATGGAACTGATCAATTTTATATATATATATATATATATATATATATATATATATATATATATATATATATATAATATTTTTTCTATGTGAAAGTATAATAAATAACATTAAATTTACAACATTAACAAAATTAATTTACACTAATATTCTAAACTTAATCAAATCTCTAACTATCTTATCCACACCAGCTGAAAAATAAAAATTGACATCAAAGCAATAATCTTCGTCATATTCATTAATGAATCATTAATTTATTGTGGATAAGATTTAATAAATATACATATAATCGAATGTTGGAATATTAATGTGTATATAAAGTGATTCACTGACTGGAGCAATGTTTCATATTGAAATATATTCATATTAAATTAATTGTCGGATTTATTAATTTTTCAACGTTTTTTTATATTCATGAAAAAAATTCAAAATGAAATATTGCTCCAGTCAGTGTGCTGCTGAAGAGTACACAACTTGGAAAACTTTTTGTATTTTTTTTGACACTACTACATTCATTAATATTACAGTAAAATTATATACTAAGTAATACACATTTTGATATTCCATAAAACCCTATATATGTCATTCTATATTATTATATATATAATATATATATGGAAGCACATTTCATCAATTAACTCTCAATATTAAAATGATTATTGATATTTTAACAATAAAATATGAATATCTTACACCAAATGATGTTTTTATTATTATTATTATTTATTATTATCAAAAATGTTGAATAAATGGAAGACGAACAGTAAAAGCGTAACGAAGAAATATATTTTATTATATTATCAATACTAATCATTCCTTCACTATATTAAAACGATTATGTTTTCATTCAACAAATTAATATGAAACATATTACAAATAACTTGATTTTTTTTCTTCTATATTCTCAGTGTTCATTTTTATATTTGATCCCGTTGTTATAATTTATAGTCTTTCATCATAAGCTCTTGATTTTCACGAAATGATGAAATGATATGAATTGTATGGTTCTATGATAAAAATTTCAGTTACTATGAAATTATATCCTGACATCACAAACTGAAAATTTTTCTACTGCACTGATAATGTTTTATACAAAATCATTCAACGAATGACAGATGATTTTTTTAATCAGGATTTAAGTTAAATATGTCAGTCGTCAGGATTCTGGTTCACTTTTTTATGATATGTAAAAGAATCAATTGAATGTTATTGCGATATTATTATATAAATCTAGTGGCAGTTACTATGAATACTTAAATAAAGTATTGCTATAAAAATAATATCGTTATTTAATCATACTACTTTATAATGTTTAAAATAAATAATTGTATGTAATTCTATCCATTCTATGGAAAAATGTTGAATGTCAATGATTACTTTACTATTTGCTAATATATATTTCATTTGTGCGATTCATTTTATGAAATGTATAATCATTTAGAATAAAATGTTTATACTATTACAATAAATGTGTGATATCATTTTAATTATAAAAAGTCACATGTTTTAAGTTATTTTTTTTCAACGAAACCTACTTTATTATATTCTTCTCTACTATTCATTTTCAACGAGCTCAGTGTACACATTTTGAATGAACACATTTTTAGAATTTAATGCGAAAATGTAATTGACTATAGTTTTTTGTTTGTTTGTTTGTTTGTTTTGTTTATTTGATTTGTTTGATTATTACACTTCGTACTTTCAGCTCGCATCACTGAAATTGACGGTGTGAATGAAATTTTATATATTGTGTTTAAATAATTTTACTGTAACAAAAACTTGTGTACTTTATATATGTACTTCAGATTTACACTGAGGCGTTCTTCTTTTGAGCAGCTTCTGCTTGCATCTTTCTGCGCAACGCTGGTATGTCCTCTTCTATACGGACAATCTTTCTTATTTTCTATAAAATTTAATTAATTTTATAAAATTAAAAAATAAAATAAACTTTTTATAAACGTTTTTAGACAAAGATAAAAAAAGATAACCTCTTCTCTGGTTCCAGGTGTTCTGTACCACAAGTAGATCATGTAACCAGGAATACACAACATTGAAGAAAGCGCAGACATCCAGCCGAAGACATGCGACCACCAAGGGTAGGAGTAATCCAAATATTTGATGGGTGTCCATTGAACCAAGTTGAAAAAAAATACGCCCTGAAATTTATATAAATTAAAAATACATAATATAGATTTCATAATTCTTGGGAGATTCTGATATGAATGGTATTAATATTTACTCACCACACAAATGCACGGAGTAGCAATAACCCAACAGAATTTCCACCAACCAATTGGATAATATCCAATCATTTCTTTGATACCATCGTAGAAACGACCGACTCCAAAAGCCCAAGATATTGACACGCACTCGAAGAATATGAGGAATAGAAGACAGAATCCGGATACAGCATATGAATCAAGAATTTGGAAAACGTACATTCCGCCCTAAATCAATTAAAAAACGTTATTTAATTTCAAAATATACAAATAAAAAATGTGATCCTGAATTTTAGAACTTTAGATAATTTAATAAAAAATGTAAATTTACCTGAGATATACAAGATAAGCCAACTATATAAGAAATTATACAAGTAATAGCGATAAATATTTCTTTTCTTTTGCGTAAAAGACCAGGCCATTCGTCAATGATAGCCGTAACAAAGCCTTCCATAGTGCAAAACTGGGAATCCAATCCAATAAGTAGCAACATGAAGAAAAATAGACAAGACCACAACGCCGAACCAGGAAGTTGTAATACAGCAGACGGATATGCCAAAAATGCCAAACCAGGTCCTGTAAATATGCGTTATAGTAAATTACATAACTCACAGAAAATATAAATATTTGTTAACAATTACCTGATGCAGCTACTTCAGCTACGGGTCTTTGTTGTTCATGGGCCATGAATCCTACTACTGAGAATATTACGAATCCAGCGAACATACTTGTACTTGAATTAACAGTGCATACTATCAATGCATCCCTTTAAATAAAATAAATATAGTATTAAATTATTATACAAAATAGTATAATGATAAAACACAAAAGTTACGCACTTATAAACGTTATTATTGAATTTATTATAACTTCCAAGAGCAACCAATGTTCCAAGACCAAGTCCATAAGAGAAGAATATTTGGGTCACAGCATCTATCCATACTTCGGATTCACCAAGTTTAGATAAATTGGGCATAACGTAAAATTTAATACCTTCCATAGCTCCAGGCAATGTAATACCTATGATGATATATCGTTCAGATATTTGTTTGGTTTTATTATTATATAAAATGTATTTTAATGGGAATATCACCTCTGATCAATAATACTGTAAGTAAAATATATGGGAAAAGTGCGGTGAAGTATACAACTTTTCCCGTCCATCTGACACCTTTCCATATGCAAAAATAGCAAAGAATCCACACGAACAATAAAGTGCCTGCTAATTCCCAACGAATAGAACCAACTTCCTCAATACCTCCAGAAATCATAAGCGCTCGTCGTCTAATATATGAATAGATTGAATTACGTAACATTTTTAGAAAATAAAAAATATTAAAAATCGATAAAGCCATACTCCCAAAATTCCTTGACTGGATCAGTGAGCAATGCAGTTGATATATTCTTAGCATTGATGGTGCATACCCTATTTATAGTTTTATTAATTGTTAATGCATCGAAACATTGAAGGGATTTTCTGTCGTAGGGATTCACACAGGTTGCTGTATTCCAATAATTGTCACAGCTTCTCCATGGTACATCTGTTTGATTGTATTACGGTTAGATATTGATGATGATATATTATGTTTATTATAATTCTAATATTAATTTTACCTGCTCTCAAAGACATGAAGAAATAGAATATTGCCCATGCCAAAATAACAATATAATAAACATTCATCCAACATGACATTACAGCGGCTGCATATCCAATTCCTAGAAAAAATATAATGTAAATTTCAATATATAGATTAGGTTAACTTGTTTTTTTTTAGTTTCATTAGAAATAAATAAATATGATAAAAATATAAATATCAAATAAATTCTAGTGAGATTTTTTTTTTGAAAACATTAATATCACAAATAAGATTGAAAATTATTAATCTATGCTATTGTGTAAAATATTAAAATTAATACAATAAGTAATTGTATGGAATAGATTTTATGTGTAAAAAAATATTTAAATTGAATACTGTACCTTTAAATATTGGGGATATTTTGAATACGCCCAATCCACCGATAGTTAACATTTGTCCCATAGCAAGTTCCATGAAGAACATAGGTATGCCAGCCAAGAAAAGCGTAAGGAAGTATGGTATGAGGAAAGCTCCGCCACCATTTTTGTAGCATAGATATGGAAAACGCCATACGTTTCCAAGACCGATCGCTAAGCCTACTACTGATAATATAAAATCGAGTTTGCTGCTCCACGACCCTCTTTCAGGATCGTGATGTTCAGTATGATTATCACTGTGAATCAAAATATTAAATCGTTATTGCATAATGTTGGATTAAATATGGTAGAAATGAAATAAAACTGACGTAGATTTTCCGAGAGCTGAACTCAATTCGATGTCTTCTGAATCGCATTTGATGTCCAGTCTGGTCGTTGCAAGTCCATCTTTACTCGCACCTTCTTGCGCCATATCGTTATTATAATTTAATTATTTATGTCTATTATTTCGATTTGAAACAGTCTTCGATAATTCGTTTTCGTTAATTTAAAATTAGCAGCATAACAGTCGTAGTCGAGGTCTACTACTATTACAATGATGCATCGAGGACGATGATGAAGTGAATCTGGTGACAGAGCAAAACAAGAAAAAAAAATGGAGTAAAAATCACTATTCAACAGATGAAAAAACGTTTCGTTCTTGAACTTATAAGCGGGGAAAACTGTGAAGTTCTTAATGATGCTGGGAAAAACGTTAGATGTTTCCTGCGAGGAAAAACGTCGGTGGATAATTTAGGCTGGCGGAAGTGTTCAGCGAAGAGTGCGCACTTCCGCCAAAACTAACCACTGTTACTTTGATACATGCTCGCTTTGATCGACCATTGTTTTTGACTCGTCATCTATCCTATATTCAGTATGGAAAAAAATATGAAACAATGCTGAAATTCCCTTCGAGAAAAAAAACTAACCATTCGAATCTGACAGTCGTTATTACTATAATTAAATCGTTTTTCTTCGATATGTTGAAAATAACGCGAATATATTAATCTGTTTACAGCTGAAATGTATTCAATAGAAAGTATATAGAAACAATATAATATAGAAGATTTCATAAGGTAATATATTTTATTTTTTACTATATTCATTACAATTCTAGTAGATGAATGTCTATTAAAGGGAAATTATTTTAAAAACTTATTGAATATGAATATAGAATTTTTTGTTATTTTAAGTATCTAATCTTCATCCTAAAAAACTGAATTAAAAAAATGAGACGTGGATTTTAGATTTGGATAATATGTTTAATGATTTCTAATGATTCTTTGTTTTTGAAAAAGTTAATTAATAAATTAGAATTACTGTATTTAAATATCATTCAGAAATACATTCTATTATAATAAAATATTTTCTTAAATGATGAATTATAAAATATATTGAACTATAAATTATTGGAATACAACATAATATAAAATGTCATATTAAAGACTTGTACCTTTGTATAAGTAACTTAAAAATTTTAGGACAATATAAAAAAAATAATAATAATAATCATACGACAAAAGGTTGTATGGCTGTTATATGTTGTGAATCAGTTCTCAGAAAAATTTCTGAATAAAATCAGCGGAAACAATTGTCGGCTCGAAAGTGAAAACGAATAGGTGATGATGTGATGAAGGTATATATATTTGGCGGGCTCGTAAATCAGCATATAACACGGGCGGTGAGGCAGGATGGCAGCATCATGACGGTGATGATGGACCGGCAATTGGCAATCACCACGCATATCGCTCCCCAACTTCCTGTTCGTCTGTGTGACCACCCATCATTGTGTGTCGACCCAAATCACACGGTGACACAACATACCTCAACCAGATCCAAGGTATTTGTTTCATATTGGCAATTTTTAACCCATTTTTAATCTATTCATCTACAATATCATGATAACATTAATGTTTCTGAAGTAAATCTATTGTATCATTTGTTATGATTCATCTTTTTAATAAACAAAGTGATAACGTATCCTGATTAATTTTCAGCAGGAAGTCGTGAAATTTAAGATATATATCATTGCAATATAGAATAAGTGTTTTTTTTTTTTTTTTTTTTTAATAGAGTATGAATAAGAATGACACATTATCAAGTTGTATTGAGATATGTCATATATAATATGATACATAGGTCAGGAATAGTGATTTAGACTATATTATTTGATTAAAGTAATAGTGAGCCGAAAGAGATGAGTTGCTACTAAAATTTATTGTAAAATATATACTATATAAAAATTAGTTTGGAATATAGTAGTTGAAAAAAGTATATCTTTTTAGAATAGCTGAAAATAATGAATCAAATATTAAAAAAAATCCTATATTTACTCATTTTGTTACAATTATTATAAAACAACTAATGACTTCTATAGGTTTAAAAAAGTTTTTAATTATGAAAATCGGGTGAGTTCTTGTAAATATAAAGGAGATATATATGTATAATTACTTTGAAAAGAGAAATAGTTTCAAACTTAGAAATTTTAACATGGTTTAGAAATCATATATAGTAATTTTGAATAATTTATCACGATGAAAGATTTATTTAGTTATTATTAGACGTTTTCTAACATTATAAATTTATTTATTCGGATTTACTAATGTACTTATTTTTATTCACATACTAAAATATTTATAATAGTTTTTCTCGTAATATACTAATAATTTATAATCAATTCAAATATTAAAAACCAAACATTAAATAAATATAAATATTTTTACAAATATACAGCGGTATTAAAATTAATATTGCATTAGCTAATGTATATTAAAACACTTTCTTATTAAATATCTACTTTAAAGCAGATATTTAATAAGAAAAAGGTGATACTGAAAGGTAAGAAAATCATAATTTAGTACTATTTTAGATATTTTTTTTAAGAAATGAAAGAATTTAAAACTTTTGTAATATTATTAAGTTAACTTGATTTGGAATTAACAAAATTAAAAATATATCATCTATTATAAAATGTTATGAAAGAAATAATGTAATAAATTTTACTTTGCTATAAATCAATCGACATATTGAAGATAAAAAGAAAATCCCTGATCAATCATTGTCAAATTATTACTGGTATATTTTATATAATTATTATGTCAATTTTATATATTTTTTTATATTAAACCATTTTTTTAAAATATTGTAAATACAAATCTGAAATATTATATTTTCAATACTCTGTAATTCTATTTTATGTATCAATAAAATATTTTAGATATTTGATAATATTTTTATATATTACAGATTATACTGTTTTAAAATAGTACAGCAAATAACAGAAGACCATTAAAAATAATTTAACATATTAATTTCTGAATATAACTTATTTCTTGAATTGAAAATTGTTTTTTCAAAGTCCATCAGATTATGAAAGAAATAATAATTTTATTAATTTCTGCAAAAATTAAAGGTTATATTAAAATTATTACAGTTAAAATGTTTAGCAGATATTGGATGGCATATAACAGCGACATCTGTTGTAGTTGTTCATAGTGAATATATATATATATATATATATATATATATATATATATAATGTATGTGCTGAAATTTTCACAATAATTATGATTAAAATAATAAATTAAAAATTAAATTCGTTTTTTAAAACACAAAGAAAAAAATATATCTTTCTGAATAAAATAAATTTAGATCGAATTGTGATGTAATATTTGAAACAAGCACAAGAATATTTCATTCGGTATTTATCTTATATACAAATTTCCATCTCATTTACGTCTCGAGGACTTCTTCCGATCGAGTTTATAAAATAAATTATTCTTCCATTCGTGCGGAAAGAAAAAAAAAAAGACCTCTTATGAAATGCGTAGGCCGTATTTGTAAGAAAATCTAATTGAAAAAAAAGAAATATATTGAAATTATTTGGAACACGGTGTTCTTAGCGTCAAAGCAAGCAAACATGAGAGCATTCATTCAATGGATTCGAAAACCGGCGTCTATTAGAACCAATTTGTTTATTAAAGTTAAACTGAATGCAAGTAACGAGGATTAAATGCGGCCTAAGTTAATTTTCTATCATTAATTCAAATGAAATCAATTAATTCCAAGTAAATCATATGATAATGCTTTAAATGTTTATTGAATCAATTTGGATGTTCAAAGAATTGTATTACTGTATATTATATTATTACTTATATTCAAATAGAATACAAGTTTATTATATATCAAAATATAAATATGAATAATAATGGACACTTACAAACACGTATAAAAATATGTTCCTGATTTAAAACTTTCCACTATAAAAAAAAAAATTAAACAATAAACAATAACTGGAACCTAAATCCAATCACAACAGGATAAAAAACAAATCACTCGTTTTATCCAGCAGTTTTCATCGTCGCTATTCTTACATATTACTAATGATTATGGTCATAGAGCACAACAACACAAAGTTAGTGTATTTATTATGGTAAATGTGAAAAATTTATTTATATATGTTATGGGGGTTGCGCGATGGTAGTGTTGCGCAGACCAGACCACGAATTGGACTAAATTTGCGAATGGAGCATCGAAGAGGCGAAGGCAAAGAGTTGCCCCCACGAAGGCCTCCACGGATACTTGGTGGGGGATTCCAGATCGTCCTGACGACCCAAATCCCCAACCGGGATATAGGTGTAATAGGAAGTGGCGCTTGCTCAACTTCACTTCCCAGTGCACGCCAATGCTTCATCATTGACGACATTCTACAACACCTTAAATGCTCATGCGGACACAAATTCTTCATTTTTCAACAGTATTTTATAATTTATCATATCATGGTAAGATTGTATGTTCATTATCAAAATGGATATTGAATATATATATATATATAAATTATTGCAATTATGGAAGATGATATAATTTTGAACCATATCTACATATTATTAAAAAAATTCATAATATATATAAATATTATCACACATTTAGAATCAATTTATATTTCATAAAATATATTTATATCATAATTTTGAATTATAAATCAATAAATTTATTGCTATAAATCAATTCAAAGTATAGGATAGATAATAATGCAAGGTTTTCTTATTAAATATATACATTAAAAATATATTAAAAGAGATTTATAAAAGAACATTTTAAAAGTATTATAAATGGAACTAAAATAGATTTCGTTAATTTTTATGAATATTATTTTTACACTAAGAATTTTAAACTTTGGTTCTTGAAAATAAGATATAATTAAGAGAATAGTTGATTATTATAAATCAATCTAAAGTATAGATAGATAATATTTACATAGTAATATTATTAAATATATACTTCAAAAAACATTATATTAAAAGTGATTTATAAAAGAATATTTTTTAAAGCATTATAATTAGATTAATTTAATTAAGAATTTTAAACTATAATATGGTTTTTGAATTGAATGATTAAATTATTTTTTTAATAATAATAATTTATTATATTTAAATAAAAATATATGGAATAGTTTAATTATGAAATATATATATATGTATGTTTTTTTATAATATAATGATAAAGAGACTGTGAAGACAAAGGGGGGTAAAAATGATGTATTGATGAAAGGACGCCACGCAGTCTGCATATGGACGATCGTTTTTCACCAGTAAACAGCAGCAACATGTAGTTGTGAAAAGTCATAAGTGGCAAACCTGTCGAATGTATTGATGATGGTTCCGGCGTCTGTAAGGGCGAATGTGAAGGGATGAAACTTGAAGATCAGGACGCGCCCACAACGCCTAGCCGCCCTAAGCGAATGTGGGTTACACGTTTCCTTTTCCACGCGGATCCTTTCAGGACACGCAGCCAAACATCAGTCACACTTAACCTTTTCAATGTTGTTCGAATTTATTAAAAAAAAAAAATATCAAATGAGACACTAATTAGACAACACTAGATGTAAAATATTTCACGTTATAATTGTAACATATGTACATTTATTACTATATTAGTTTACTAAATTTTAAAGTATTTGATTTAAAATATGATTTTAAATGTATGCAAAAAAAAAACAGTGTTAATATAATAAATAAATAAACATTTTGTAATTATCCGATAAGATGTGTAAATATTTTTTTGAAAGAATTATATATGAACGACAGAAATTTCTTAATTATATAAATCAAATACTGATAAAAAAATCTCAATAAAAAGATAAAATTAAGAATTTATTTAATTTTCGATGAAAAAATTGAAATATATCAAATAAAATAGATATATAAATTTTTATAAATCAGATTCAAATGTTTATTGATTACATTTGTGAATCGATGATTATGATAAATATATAAGATTTATTGATAAAAATAAAAATGAGGAAATATTGTGATATTTTCGTTTGACGGGTTGAAATTGTTGAGAACGACTGACGCAGCAGCTTCCCGGACCACGCGTTGACGGTCGCTCTCGCTCACATTCGTCCTGTCTCGCTCGGGAAAATGGAAAATTTGACCTACTGAACTAAAACGCATCCTTCCTTCATTTCATCAACAGGATATGCAAAAGCACCTGTTTATTCTATAATATTATTTTAGTGAAAATCTATAATTTTCATTATGAATTTCGTGACGTATGTTAATTCGAGCAATATGTTTGAAAATAAGAATTATAATATGTTTAAAATTAATTTTAATTATTTATTTACTTATATAGAAGTGAATATATATGATATAAGAAAATTATTACAAATGGTAAATATTATATTATAATTCGAATAAATATATTTATAATATTATTTGTTTTTATTATAGAAACCATGTTTTAACGTAGATCGATATTAAGAGATTTATAATTCTTATACGAGTTATTGAATAAATATTCTGATAAATGTGGATTGATTTTTTTATATACTATATTTTATATTTTTGTAAAGGTTATTGTTTTATTTTCCTGTGTAATAAATAAAATAATTGGAAGCCGAATAGATTAACGTGAAAATAATTTTTTTTTCTTGTGATTAGCTTCCGAAATAAAATATTATTAGATAATCAGGAAAAACTTATTATTTCATTTTAAAGTTAAATTAGTAGTCATTTTATTTTTTTAGAAATAAAAAGTTTTGATTTAATATTTTATTAGATTGAGTCGCCAATAATATACTTATATATTCTTTTTGTATAATTTCACATATAGATATTATTTTTATTAAAAATACTTTAAATATAACAGCTGGAATTCAAATTAAGCGATTTTAAAACTGTGTCTATATAATTTAAATATGATTCATTATATATTTTTTTTTATCTAATTATCATTAAAATTAAGTTGCTTATTGTATGTATTTTGAAGTATCATTTTATATACTACAATTTTATTTATATTGTGAAAATTTTTAAATGAAACTGATTTTAATTATGGATAGTATCATTAATCTTTTTAAAAATTAGTTATTTGAGAAAAAGTATGTAAATATAGAATCATTTTTGTTTGTATATCAATACATATAATGTATACATATTTTAATATTAATCAATTATGATATAAAAAAATTTAGGCATATAATGTATGAAAACGGATCGATTTCCATTATGAGTCCGGTGTGTGTATGTGCAAATGGACGTTCATATTTGTATAGTGGGTAGACGTGTGTGTATGTTGCGTGTGTCGCGGATCGAGCCGCTGTTCCCATTGAAATAAATCATGTGTTAACGGACGACAGCAGCTGCCGGGGCTATGGTGACTTCCTCCGGACCATGTCCTCGCCCATCATTAGACTGCTTCCTTGCTACCTCGGTTTCGTCTACTTGCTTTCACTAAGAAAATCACACGTTTAACAACTATGCACATTCTATATATTTGCTATATCATATTTAATAATCTAGCAATATCAATATAAATGAATAGATGATACGACAAGGATATCAATAACTATGAAAGATTTTTTTAAAAATTTATAACTACTAAAGTACATAATTCATATACTAAAATATATAATATTTACTTCTTTCCATTTCATTTTTTTTTATATGGCACCAATAATTATTTTTAAAAATATTTTTAAAGAGAAAATTCTCTATAATAAGATTTATACATATATATAAATATGTCAGATAGAGTAATTATTATTTATGACAATGATTTATTATAAAAAATGTAACATTTCTATGAGAAGTTTGTGTTTTTTTCTTCAACAACAATAATAAAAAAAAATATTTATAGATTCAGAATTAAAAGATATATTTCTTAAAATAATGACTTATATTATATATATTTTTGATATACAGAAATATTTTGTATTGAATAAACAACATATGAAAATTTAAGTGTAGAGTGAAAAATATGACAATATTGAATGATATTCAAATTAACATAAATTATATATTTGAATGAAAAAAAAACATATATATATATATATATATATATATATATATATATATATATATATATATATATTGTTTAAATCGAAAATTGTTTTTTAATAATAAAAAAAATATTACATAAGTTAAACGTTTATTATTTAAAAATGTTTAATTAGACTGAAAGATCTTCTAATTTTCAATTATAGAAAAACTTAAAAAATGACAATATTTTTCGATAAAAAAAAAACGACTAAATGTCGAAAATTGCAAAATTGCGAACAATAGTCACCGAGATAAAATGAAATCCGATCAAATTTATATGGGTAAGTGTAATAAGCGAGTACTTCCTTTTAAATATTGAATAATTGTGGTGCAACTTCCGACCCCAAACGCCTGCTACTCACAGTCATTCAACATGTTACACATTAAGTCGCAACAATCATCTGAAAATTACCAAAGACGATGCCAATAACATGTATACATACATACACACACACATACATATGTGAGTCAATCACAAATCTTTATTCACTTATAATTAGTTAAGTAAATTACATAAAAGATAGACATAGTTCAATGTTCAAAAACATATAAGGCAGTAATTACTATACAAATATATTAAGAGAGTACTTAATATTATATGTATAAATTATTGTAAATCCTAGTAATTTTTAAATGATTTAGATTGACTATTTTATATTACAATTTAACCTTCTTTTATTTTAGAATATTTTTCGATAAAATCCTTTGGATTATTCAAATTAATTTTAAAACGTTTAAAGTTATTGGAATGAATTTATTGATTTTGCAAATATTAATTTTCAATATTATTATGTAAGAAATATATCATATTAAATTAATAATCATAGTTTTTAACCAATCAAAAAAAAAATTCAATGAATATCTTCTTAGAAAATTTTATGCAATGCGAAAAATGTAATAATTTTATTCACACGATTGTTACATTATTTACATTAAAAGAAAACACGTAGTTTAAAACAATATGTCAGGAAAATAGTAGAAAACTGAGATGATGAAAAATCTCAAAATATATTTAGTGACTTGATAAATAATTTTAAAATTCATATTCTGATACAAAAATAAAAATTTTAGCAACTGCTGTTCCTCCGAAAGTTCTATCGGTGAAGAGTTCCATAGCCAGTTCTAAATGTATATCTTGCGGACCGACCAAAGGTTTAACTAAAGAAATTAAAGCTTGCTGCGTTGATTGACTTAAACTGAAATTATATTTATATTTTAATATATTTACATATATTTTTCATTTGAATAAGTATAGTTTTGTTATTACCTAAAGCAATCTAAAGTTGCCTTTTCTACTCCCACCGGTGCTCTAGCTTCTATCAATTTTAATTGGAAACTAAGTTTTGCTCCAACCCAACTTGGCCCTTTCATTGTAAAAAGATCGACCTAAAATATTTAAATAATTCAAATAAAAATTAATAAGCTTTATTTGTAATTTTTGTTTCAAGTATAGTTTTGAATAATAAAATTGGACTACCTGTGCTTTTGGACCAGAAGGAATATATAATTTTGAAACAAATGTAATGAAATTATAAGAATAAGTATCAGGTTGCCTTTGACAGGCTATATCAGTGAAATGACACGTTTTATATAACCTACGGCAGCGACTAAAAATATTTAAAACACAGAAATAAATTATTTTTATATATTAAATATATTATAGGTCATGTCTGTATTTTAAATAATAAAATGGGATATACTGTTTGCTGCCAGGATCTCTTGCATATCCTGGAGGACAGGCTATTGAGTTGCATCGAGCACCTCCACGAACATTTTGACACACTTCCTCAGAACCACATTGTAATTCTCCAGTTTCGCACTCGTCAACATCTATTATTTTAAATTATTGTTATTTTCGAAATTTATATATAAATTTATTGATTTTTGTTAGATTATAAAAAGAAAGAGCAAACCTAAGCAATTTCTTTGATCATTTCCTAATCGATAACCTTTAGGACAAGAACATTCATAACTGCCAGGAGTATTAATACATTGACCGACACATAATCTTCGATGCGAATCAGAACATTCGTCAAAATCTATGCACGTTCTGAAAACATGAAAATATTTCAGAAAATAAAATTCGTTCTATTTTTTTTTATACAAATTTGGACTTACCTATTATCAGCTTGCAGTCTGAACCCTTTATTACAAGCACATCTGAAAGAACCCCAAGTGTTTATACATTTTTGATGACAGGGTCCTTTACTATTGTTCGATTCACATTCATTTACATCATTGCAAGTCTGGTGTGAGTTAGGTGTTTGAATAAAACCAGGATTGCAATTACATTTATACGAACCTACAGTATTTATACAAGAGGCATAATGAGAGCATACCTAAAAAAATATACAACTATTGAAATTTATTCAATATTAATAATTAATTTTAATTTTGTCTGAAATATCAATTACCCTTCCTTTGGTTTCTTCACATTCGTCGATGTCCACGCAAACGTCGTTTACTACTTTATGGCCTGGTGCACATCTGCACAAATATCCACCAGCTACGTTAATACATTGTTGATCGGCTGTGCAAGAATGTACTCCATGAACACATTCATCAATATCTGCATATTATAAATAGTAATAATAATATTATATATATATAAAATATAACTTAATTATGTTTTTTTTTTCAAATATATTTACCAACGCATCGGTTATCATCAGATAATCTGTATCCACGTGAACAGAATGGATATACTGGTGGTTTAGTCACTGTTACAACTCTATCTAAAATATAATATGAGATATTCAAGTTTTTTTTTTCAATAAATTGGATTAAATTTTTAATAAAAAAAATATAAATAACAACCAAACTATTATATATCATTTATTGAATATATTGTAAGTACTAACTAGGTACTATAGGTATTGGTCGAGTCGGTAAAGTTGGTGGTCTAGAAGGTGGCGGTGTAAATCTTGGCGGTTCAACAGATTCGCATCGTCCCTGAACTAAATGAAAACCTGGTTTGCATTGACACGTATAGCCACCTTGAGTATTAAAACAGACTTCATCTTGAGCACATCTGGATAAACCATCTGTACATTCGTCTATGTCTGAAATAAAATGTATTTTAAAAATTATATGTATAATATAGTTGGAAGAATTATGATTGAGATGTAGCTTACCAACGCATTCGTTTGTAGAAGGATCCACTTGATAACCAATATCACAAGTACGAATTGGTCGTAATTTCCATTGAGGAATAGCTATTTTTTTTTTACAAATAATCATATTTATTATATATAAAGATGAAAAATATCGTTTTAATAACACTTACAAACAACTGGTGGAGAAGGTTCCATAATTTGTTTACATAATCCTGATACTGCATCTTTTAAATAACCAGGTGCGCAAACACATATATAAGCACCAGGAGTATTTTTACAAATTTCAGTTACAGGACTGCAGGCGAGCTTATTATATAGACACTCATCAATATCTGTAGATAGATAGATAGAAAAAAGTATTTTCAAGATATATTTGATATATTTAAATTAGTAATTATATACCAACCATCACATTGTCCCCTAGCGTTCATTTTGTATCCTGGTAAGCAGTGTTTTTCTTTAGGAACTAATGTTGCTATAGTATTTTCAGGTATTTTTTTAGTATCAATTGCTATATTTCCATTTTGATTAGGAGCAACAAAGAAAGTTTTATGAGCAGTATTTGGATCAGCTGAAATAAATTCTTCTTTTGGAAGTTCTTCAATTACAGGTCTTGTATTAACAGGACTTTGAAGCGACGGTCTTTCAGATGGTATGTAATAAGGTGGATAATCAGCTCCTCTTGGTGGTACATATGGAGGTAATGGAGAAGGAATCGGTCTTGCAGGTGTCTGTTCAGTACTTGTAGTTGTATCTGGTCTAACATAAGTATATGTAGGTGTTTTTATAGTTACTGCAGCATACGGAGGATTTTCTGCTTTTGATTCATCAGTAGAATTAGTGTCACTATAAATAATAAAATATTTTTATTGATAATAAATAATAAATAAATGTGAGTGAAAATTGTTAGTACTAAGGAGTTAAAATTTGTTATTTTATATAAATTGAAAAAAACTTACACTTCAACTTCTTCTTCATAATAATAATATTCAGAGTCAGTAGTTGTAATTACTGGTGTTGTGGTTGATATTTTTTTCTTAACACATCTAAAATTTCCTCTAGTGTTTACACATTCATATTGTGATCCAATTAAATCACAGTTATGTGAACCCAAAGCGCACTCATCGTCATCTTAAAAACGACCTTTATTATAAAATTTAATTATTTTTCAAAATTGGTTTAAGAATGCTGAATTATACCTTCGCAAATACCGGTTGCGGCATTTAAAGTGTATCCTGTTCCACAGCTGGTATAACGAATACACTGGTAAGATCCAATAGTATTATCACAGCGTTGTCCATCAATACAAGTGTTTAACTGGGAGTGTTGACATTCATTAATATCTATATAGTAAATAATATTACATTTATTATTTAATTTATATTTCGTATTAAAAAATAATGGTCTGAAATACAGTACCTATACAAGCTAAAGTGATGGGATCTTTTCTAAAACCTTTAAGACACGAACAACGATGTCCACCTAAAGTATTTTGGCACTCTTGGTATTTGTCACATGTGTGTGTTCCTTCTTGACATTCATTTATATCTAAAAAAAATGTATTATATATTTTTAAAACTGTAAATACAACTAAGTATGAAATTAATTATAAATATCTAAATTACACTAACCTACACATCCTCCATTATATGATCGTTTATATCCTCTTGGACATGCTGGAATTCTTCTAATAAAATGATGTTTAAATTTTAATCATGTTTATTTAAATTTAATTTAAATGCAAAAAATAAATAACTAACGTATTAGCTGGTTTATATGCAACTACTGGTGGCGGTTGTTCTAAAATTGTAGGTGTTGGTCTGCTTGGTATTGCAGGTGTTGGTCTACTTGGAATTATAGGTGTTGGTCTGCTTGGAATTGCTGGTGTTGGTCTGCTTGGGGCTTCAGGTGGAGGTCTACTCGGAATTACAGATGGCGGTCTACTTGGAATTGAAGACGTTGGCGGTCTATTTGGAACTGCAGGATTGGGTATTGGTGGTTTTGATGGAGTCGATGGTATTCCAATCGATGATTTTAATTTACAATCGTAGCTTCCTAAATCATTGATACAAACACTATCTGGCGTACAGAGATCAGAGTTTTCAGCACATTCATCGATATCTGAAAAGAAATAAAGATTTTTAAATTAATATTCTGTCAGCTGAAATTTATAACATAGAATTTTTAGTTTGTAGAAAGTGCACATCGTAATATTTTTACCAACACATCCTTTATCTTCGACAAATTTGTAACCAGGTGGGCAAGTAGTTTTTGATGCTTTATCTTGACAATGGAAATATCCTTGCATATTTATACAAAATTGACTCATTCTATTGCAATCGTCTGTTTCTTCGGCACATTCATCGATATCTGTAATTTTATTCATTTTTATTAAACATCTTTTTCATAAATTAAATACAACAAAACTACATTTGAATCCTTACCAATACAATCAGCTATTTCAGGGTGTAATTTGAAACCGGGTGGACAAATTTCTTCTGCTGGTGCTAATCCTTGATTTGTCGATGTTGGCGAAAATTGAGCAACACCTCCATGACTACAGGTAAATGATCCTAAAGTATTTACACAAATTCTACCAGCCGGACATGGATTTTCATCACATTCATTAATATCTAAAAATTAAAATGAAAATGTTAAAAAAAATGTAAATTTAGAATGTCTGTATAAAAAATCTTTATTTTTTGTTAATAAACGTGTACTAATATTTTTAAATTTTCAATTACATACGTTATTTAACGTTATAAAATTTGAATTTATTTCAGTTAGATTCACATAAGTCAACATCTGAATCAAATTACAATAAAAAAAATATATGTATTAAGACACACATCTTGGCGTCCTCAACAAAATAAAGAAAAACCCCATCAATCTTAAGTTAGACCATGACCGACTAAGTGTATATAATAAAAAATATCTTACATGTCCTAAAAAAAAAAAAACTTTTAGTATAATTGTCGCAGATGTTGAAGCTATAATAATTACTTTTCTCACATGTGCTACGTGTTTTTTTTTTTTTTTTTAAAAGAATATATCACTGAATTCGCACAGATCTTTGTATAATAACATTTATAAGTATGCCTTTTTCGTTAAAAGTTATTATGGAAGAATAATTATAAGGACAAAAATCTCACCATCGCAAACAACGTTCTTCTTATCGGGCTTATATCCAGATGGACACGTTAGTTTTGATGCTTTTTTGGGAGCTTCTTCTTTGGGCAATGTTGGATCATCCACACATCTATATGAACCCTCTGTATTTACGCATATTTTGCCCGATTGGCATTTATGTGTTTCTATTGCGCATTCATCAATATCTAAATAATAATAAAACAAATTATATATTCAAATAATTATATATGCTAAATAATAAATATAAATATTGTGTAATTAAAGACAATTATATTTACCAATACACGATACGTTATCCTCTAAAAGTTCATATCCACGATTGCATGAACAAACGATAGCTTCCCCGGTATCGGTGCATTTGTGTTGGCAAGGACTATTATTGAGGCATCTATAAATATTATAGTTTTATTTATATATATGTATGACTTTATTTGTACAATTTAAATGTGGTGTAATTTATTTTTATAATTGGATGTGATCAAAAGATATCAATTAACGTGTAACGAATATCGTTCATTATCTAATTATATATATTTTAAAGTATTCTTTTATTATAAAGAAGTCATTTACAATAAGTTTTTTTTTCTACCAAATGGACAAACAATTTAGCAACATTTTAAATTCAAATACATACACTCAGCATGACTGGAAAAAATATTCTAATATGAATTCATGAGAATTTTAAATATCTAGTATAAAATACGGTATTTTAAAGACAATTAAAAACGTTCAAGAGTCTGCGATAAAAAAAAAACTGGACTCGATTGAAGATAATAATGCCGAATTTGATAACTGATTTTTTTTTCAGATTTCCATTTTAGGAATAATATTCTTAAATTTTATGCGTTTTTTTTTCTTTTTTAAAGAGAATATAACTATACATATTTTCCGTTTACCTGTTCGAATCAATTTTTTGACATGAATGATTGTCACTTCTGAGTTTGAAACCTTTTCTGCAAACGCATTTATAAGAATCGGCGGTCGGTATGCATTTATGAGCGCACAATTCATTCCCGAGTGTGTCGCAAGAGTCTGGATCTGGCACTGGAAACAGATTCGTACGGTTACATTCGTGTATTTTAGAACGCGTAAACATTGTAAAGCGGCGGTCACACCTAATGATTTCGCCGTGGGAACGCTTTGCGGTGTCGTCGTCTTTTCCTCTTCGCTATCCGTATCGTCGATTTCGGCCGCTTTTTGCTATATAAAAAAAAAATAAATCATTAATAATATATTATATTATAATCGTAAAATTATTATTATTATTATTATTTTAATATTTTACCACACAGCACGAATAAAACGGTTCAGATTTATCCGAACAACTGTTGCTTCTGCCTAACGTATAACCGAGTTTACAACTTTCACAACATCTCTGAAACATAGTTATATTTAAATTAACATATATCGTAACTTAATTGTGAAATTGATATTCAGCAACAATTTTAATCGATATTATTTATTTCAATATATATATATATATATATATATATATATATATATATATATATATATATATATATATATATAATAATAAACTTACAATCGTGTCTTCTGCTTCTTGACTACTGCAATCTTCATTCTTTTTAGCCAATTCAACCCCAGCATCGCATTGTTCTTCTTTTTCTCTATAATTGAATTGCGTTTTAAAATTAAAGGTTAATCGATAGTCTTTAAAGAGGTTCCACTTACAAGGAAATTGCGCGTAAATTTTGCGCAAATATTGTGAATAATTTATAAATAGTCATTAAAATACGAAAACATGCATTCGAAAAAAAAAAATTATTATATTCAACAAAACGCCGTCATAAATATTTAATAATTGACCTGATGAAAAAATATAATGATTAATTAAATCGATCGATGCAAAATTTGCATACGATTGCGATTTTTTTTTTGTTCGCCATCGATTTAATGAAGAATTCTTATGCAAGTATTAAAATTCAAGTTTCTTTATGAAAAATATATATTTTATATATATTTTTTTTCTACTTCCAATTCAAGTGTAGAAATGTAACAAAGTAGAACAACTTTGATCATTTGAATATTAATTTGTACTTGACCCGTTTTATGTTATTTTTTTCCTTTCGTTGCGCTAAATCGTAAAAGACAAAGAAAATATCACAATGAATATTTACGTTTTATTTTATTTAATTTGCAAATAAAGGTATTTCTATGATACACGTGACATTATAATAGAAACGAATGGATGAATCGTCAATTGTAAAATGTGATATTTTTCAATATATCAAAATTGTGGGGTGTCAAGTTTTAGGGGTAGCTATATAAAAAGAATGAACCCGCATCACGTAAAAATTGACAGTGGAAAAATGTCAACGATAAGTATTGAGGAAAAAAAAAACCGAATACAAAAGCATATTTTGAACAATGCTAAAAGTTGGGGTAAAATGGAATTTTAGTCAAAAAAAAATATTTATATTTATAAATAAGGGTGATATCACCTCTTCAAATTGTTACAGCAAGATTTAGCTTTGTCCACGCATTGCTGCGAAAGCTCAGGATCTGGTGTTTGATCGCATCCGCCGTCCAGCAGCCAATATTCACCATCGGAGCAGCAATTTTGAAGGTCGTCGTCTGTAAGCTCGTCTGAAAAATGTTTCATCGGACTTTTTTTTTTTTTTTTTTTTTTTTGGTATAATTATATTCGGTTGATCTCGAGGTCATACGACCTGGTCTCCTAATTTACAATTGTAACGATGGCTCAATTGAAATTGAAGTGAGGTCAAGGGCTACGTCTGTCGGATTGACCTGGCATTCCAAGGAAGCGTTGAGTTACGACATCGCACCCCGAAATTATTATCGTATTAATTCATTTTTAATTATATTATATTATTTTTTTCCGTAATTTTGATTTTTTTTAAATAATTTCCGTTTTTTTTTAATTATTACAGTTATATAAAATAATGCGATTTTTGTTGAATTAGATTCGATTATCATTTTAATTTATTTGATATATATATATAAAATATTCAAAATTGGTCTAAGTATTTTTTTCTATCACATAAGTATATTTTAAATATAGAATATTTTCTTTTCAGTACTAAAAATCACACAAAATATAAATACAAGGGAGGAAAATTAATATAATAGTATAAAATTAGGTTCAAATAATATATTCTAATAAAAAAATTTAATAACAGAATATTTTTTATATTTTCAATTTTAAATTAAATTTGTTATTTTTAATATTGAGTCCGTATATTTTTTATTTTGCGTAAAATATAAACGATTTCTAGACAAAAATTTTGCACAATATGAAAATATTTTATTCATTAGCATTCTCAGTATTAATGATAAATAAATAATTTCAAAAGTTTTTTTGTTAAAATATTTCGACAATTCATTAATTTTATATGAACGAAAACTGTGAATTTCACGCTCAACTTTCAGATATTTTTGCTGAAGAGCTTCTTATATAATCGCATTAATATTTAATGTTAATATAAAATGTTAATTTTCATAAACAAAATTTATAAATACAGAAATATTATAACACACGCACACACACACACACATATATATATATATATATATATATATATATATATATATATATATATATATATATATATATTAATAGTCGTATTTTATATTATTAAAATAATTAAAATCATACTAGAAATGTAATGTGAAATATATGTAATATACACATAAATATTTACAATTTCTGCCGGAATTTCCAAGAATTTAATATCGCATTATGTTTATAAACACTTCATAGATAAATTCGTTATATTTTCAATATTTTCTATTAATAGTCAACATTTTTAACAAAATACATAATTTTAATTATTAAATTTATTTACCTTCAGTTCTCACAGACGATACGAAACTTAAGCACAAAACCATTAATAAATAAAATATTTCACTTTTTAACCGCATTATTAATTTATATATAAATATATATTTTAAATTTATAGCGTGTGAAAATAATGTATATATATATATATATGTAAAAAATTAAATCACATCGAACAATATTATTTCTTCGCAAAAAAAAAAACGAAAAATAAAAACAAACAAACACACAAACTTTAAAATTTTTCCATATATATATATATATATATATATATATATATATATATATATATATATAAAACGAAAATTAATTATAATGTTTTTTTCTTCTTCTAGATATTTATTCGTGTAAATAAGTCAAAGGTGATTTTCGATTTCCGTTATTATTTAATACGTTGAACGAAGGCAACCGTTGCATCACCAAGTTCTCCTGGAACTGAACTTTATTTCTATTGTGCGCTATATTATAACATATTTACCGTGATATATACGGGGTGATCGCGAATTCGCACTCCTTTTTAACGATTATATTTATCGAATTTATACATACGTATCTTAAAGAAGAATTGTATTAAAATAATATTTATATCGTATTCAAAATATATACAATTATTTTCTTAATTCTTATTATTAATAAAAATTAAGAAAATTTCATATTTTATAAAATAGTAAAAAAAATTTTTTTTTATTATTCGATTTTTATCATAAAAATTATAATGATGTGTGTTTATTTCTTGGAAATCCATATTTAATCAAATGTCCGATGATATATCGTAACATAATAATTATTTTATTATTGTTTATAAATATATTGATTAGATATTTATTTATATATATATATAATATATAAAACTTGTTATGAAATATTATATAATCTTTGTAAAGTAGCAGATTTAACGATTATTTTTCTATATAAGTAAATATGTTAATTGTTGAAAATTTATCAAATTATTGAAAGGACAACATACAGTATGTAACAAAAAAATATATCCACTGATACTTTTTTTTGAGAGAAAAATGTAGAATATTGCTAAAAGATTTAAAAGGAAATTATTATAACAGGGATTTCCAATTGGTGTCTTTTTTTGTACTCTTAACATTTTTTTTGAATTGTTTTAATTTATGAAGAATACAAAAATATAAGTATTTATTTAAAGGTTGAAAAGGTTGGAAAACTCTGATATAAAATGTGAAGTCATACAATATAAACTGAATAAAACATGTATTTTTTTAGTTTTATGATGCAAATATTTTTATTCGTGATATTTGTTGGAATTATTTATTTTACAATTTTACATCAAGCTTTGAATCCCTTGTTCATACATTATGATAGCGAACAATACTTCATCCAAAAGGCATTTTTATGTATTTATTAAGTATTTCTAACTAGCATATAAATACATACATGTACATGTATATATATAAAGATCTGTGTCTATGTGTATGTGTGTTTGTGTTTGTATTTTTTTACGTGTTCTTGTTTTTGTGTATGTATGTATGTATGTATGTGGCTATACTTACAGTAAAACTCGGTACATTTTTTTTTAAATTACATGAAAAGAAAAAAAATACAATCATATTTTAAATCTCAACGTTTTGAAATAATTTTTGAAAATAAGAATAGTATATTTATAACATATAATTTTAAGATTTATAATAACACTTGTACGCAAGTCTATATATATAAATGAGTTTTACTGCATATAAATAAATAAAAATATTACAACAAAATATTGATTTTATACTTGTGTTTAATATATATTTTTGCATTTTTTTAATTATTATTATTGAAATAGAATGTTTAACGAATTATTTTCATCATCGAATAGAATTAAATATTATTCATAAGTTTAGTTTCTACTCAATCATTTATAATATAAGAATATTTTCTTTTAAGTTCGAATAAATTTGTTTGTTTATATTTCAATTTGTTCTTTTTTTTATAGTAAATAACAAAATAATGTTGTGCCCTGTTTAAATCGATCAAAAATCAAATAATACACTATTATAACGCACGTTTAGTGCTGTGTTTGAGACGATTGAGAATCATTGATTATTATTTTTTTTAATTAATTAATTAATTATTATAAATTCATTTAACAATATGTAACAATTAAATTGGTGAAACTTTGAAAAGTGAGTAGATTGTACATATTCAGTAAAATTTAACAACAATTTTAAAGTCTCTCATAAGCGATAATATATATTTTTTTCGTAACAACATGAAACGGAATCGATATAAGTTTTTATATTATTATAAAGCCGGCGCCAGACTGCAGCTCGAGTGTCGAACGTTTCGACGAATGCGCTTTAGTTTGACGTCGTTTTTAACGAATTATCATATTTTTTTAATGATATAAAATAAAAATTGAACAGAAATATATAAATAATGTTTCATATTCATATATTGATAGATTAAAACGAGACTTTAAAATATGTATGTCTTACACAATATAAATTTTTAATATAATATAATCATAGTAATAATAATCATGGTAAATGCTTAGAGCGCATAATACTAAATTTTAATAATAAAATATATAGTATTCATCTTATTTGTAAAGATTTCGAAGAGAAGCATTTAAATATTTTTTAGTAAGGAGAAAATTCGAAAAATATGAGATTTTTCATTCGTCTGTCCAATCTTCTTTTTTTTTTTTTAAATAGCTTAATATCTTATTCACAACAGAGATAAACATGATGCAGTTAAAAATTAAGGTGAAGAATGTGAAAAAACATCACGAAGGCAAAAAACGTTTTTGATTTAATATTTTGACGAATGTCGAACGTCGGACATTTTGTGTTTGAGCAGCCATTTTCATTATCAAAATGTCAGATGTTCGCAAATAATCATCAATAAACGATATTATAATTTAAAATGAATATAATAATAATAATAATAATAATAAAACTATTCAATTTGAAAATATTTACGGTCATTTTAAACCCTGTCAATGCATTGTAAAAATAATATAATTTATCAAAAAAAAATACTTTTGCTTCGTGTTAAAAAAATATAGGAAAATCTTTTTTTTTTTGACGAAATGAATTTTATATAGACTAAGCATTTTCTACATATTTTTAAGAGAAAAAACGTCTGCAATATTGATCAGTATCTACAGTGAATATCGGTGATTTTTAAAGAGTGCATTATTTTTATAGCTATGAAAAGCAGATAGTGTTTATTTTATAGCCGTACTATTCTTACAGTACATTTTTGATCATTAGTTTCTTATACAAGACATATTAATAGACGATGAGAAGAATGCAAAAATATTTTATATAATAATAGAAAATAAATCAAATGCAACAATACAAGAAAAATACGAGCAAATATATAAATATTTAAAAAAAAATTGATATTATTTTTTATGTCATATTTTATTAACGAATAATCACAATATTGAATGTATGGTATATGAGAATAAAAAGAAAATGCAATACCGACAAATAAACACAAATGACCGTTCAATATGTTCAATTGAACGTTATATATGTGATTAAAAATGAATATTTTTCGCATTTCATTCTTTTATAGCCGCAAATACAATACTACTGAAAGCATATTTTTCATATTTACATTCTTGCTCTCTTCTATATACAGTATGTGACAAAATCAAGCGAAACACCTTTCGAACGCCCGTACGTTTCACAATATCAATATTAAACTAATAACAATATCGTTTTTTTTCTTTTAAATTTAATCATTATTATCATTAAACAAGGTTCAAAAAAATCTTTTAACAGCCGATATTACACGCCTTTTAGATATTTAATAAATAAGAATGACTAAAAGTTATGTCGCTTTTCGATTTTTTAATGAAAAAATTTTTTTTAATATGATATTGTAAATCATTATTTTTTTATTATATATATATATATATATATATTTACTTCAATATTCAATATATACAAAATAAAGTCAATTTATCGCCATATTGGATACAATTTTATACTGTATCAAAAAAGAAAACGACATTACTTTTAGAAACACCGTTGTGTATATAAATATATATATATATATATATATATATATATATATATAAAGTTTGTCAAAAACTTGATCAAAATCAAAATAATTCATTAAAATAAACAACCCCGTGTACTTTCATATTATTAATGTGTACGTGTGTTAGTTAGTGTGTATGTGTGCCTCGTATTGATGCTACAAGCGGTCTTATTTATTGTCAATCTATTGTGTGTTGTTAACTTCATATTTTCATTACATATCATTAATCATTGGTATATTAAATTTAGATGACAATTTCGTACATTTTATTTTATTTTTGCTTCTCCACTAAATACTCGGTTGTTCTTCATTATTTGGTGTTTTGTTAATTGTGGTATAATTTATCTACGTTTTTTTTTACGACTATAAAGCTGTAGCTACACAGATTGTTAAATACGAGTAAACGACATTTAAAACGACGGATGCATAAAAGGCAAATAAAATGATTCTCATATTTATTGTCAATAATAAAGGTATAGCGTTTCTATTTATTGTTGTCATATTAATCCAATTAGAAATCGAAATATACTGTTAAATCATAATTAAAATAAATAGATATTTAATAGGTGATAAAGTTCTGTCGTTTGTTCATAATAATTTCTAATTATATTTTATTCAGAAAAAAAGTTTTTTGATTAATATTTTTTAATTTATGACGAAATAATAAGAATTGTTGTTTAAATATATATCTAATTGGCGACAGAACTTTATTGTCGACTTTATATTAATTTCATGGAGTGTTTTTTCAATGATTTCCTAGGTCAAATCTATATTAAGACCGAATAAATATTGAAGAAAAATCTCTATATATTTTAATGATACGTATAATTGTTGGCCTAAATAGCGCAATTGATTTCCATATGAACACATTTATCAAACTATAAAATTTGTGAGAGTCGTATCGTTAGTTCGACACTTTAAATATATTAAACTTTGAAAAAATGTCAGAAATATTAATCTACGAAATTTGCAATCGAAGACGTAATTTTCTATCAATATTATTGACAATCCATATTGATCATCTTATTTTTTTTTAAATAGCATTAGACATATTCGAATAGGAATTGAATATTGTCATCTAACCATATTCAACACGTTGTGTAACCTTAGCTCAAAGTAGTTTCTCATCAGTTTTGCTTCGACGATTCGACGACGATTTTATTTACTTTTTTTTTTATATAAGAATAATATGGATATATTAAACTACGATCGAAGTCTTTCATTTTCACGAAGCATCCGTTGAGAAAAAACGTGCTCATATAAATTTAATAGACCAGGACCAACTCAAGTATATTACGATCGTCCTTTATTTTATTCTCTATTTTTAGTATGCGACGCGCGATTATTTTTTTAATACAAAACTAGATATAAAGAATCTTTTAAGAATATTATATAATATATAAGAATATATGATACTTAATTAGATTTATTAGATCCAGTTTTCTATTAAGGAATCATTGCACGCCATTGATTTTTATGTTTCGAATTGGAAATGAATTTAATTCAGCGTTCGATTTTCATTTTGCACAATACAAAATATCATCGTTCTTAAGCTGATCCTGAAAAATAAACTAAACTAATACATTTTTTAAATACATATTAATAATATACATATCGTTACGACATATCGACGATAGCTAAGAAAAAATGAATCTGAATAAATAATTGCTATCTAATTTGATCAGAATTGAAAAAAATCAAACACAGTAAATCACAGATATTTATACACGTCTATACGATATCTCGTTCGCAATCGTTTTTTAAGGCTTCTCTTTTTTTAATAAATATACAAGTATATATATATATATTATAATAATAATAATATTTTTTACATTAAAAAATGTACTAATGCACTACAGCCATGCTTTGACAATAAACACGCGTCTATCTATCAATTTAACTACTTCAATAAATACAATATATATATTCGTTTTACAAAAAAATCATCAAATCGTGCACAATATATATATCGAATATATATGGGTTAATCCTATTTTATTCCGAAAAAATCACAATTCGTCCGATTTCAAATCCCAATAGTTACAATTTCTAGTCTGAACTCAACCACGGTCCACGAAAGTTTTCTACTGATTAATTCAGTTATTCTGATTTAGAAGTTAATGTTGTGACTATCGGGATTATAGTCGACACCCATTTGACATACATATATTGTAAATTATACGTGCATAAATATCTGTTCAACTGCTAAATATAATGAATAATTATAAATTTGAAGATGAAAAGAGCGATGGACACATTTGTTTCCTTATACCCTCTTGTTTTTTTTTTTGCATAAAAATGTTGATACATAATATAAGTATTTAAATAACAGCGCTTTTTTTTTG
The DNA here is from genome assembly GCA_024500535.1 of Leptonema lineaticorne. Classification (NCBI taxonomy): domain Eukaryota; kingdom Metazoa; phylum Arthropoda; class Insecta; order Trichoptera; family Hydropsychidae; genus Leptonema; species Leptonema lineaticorne. The sequence continues at coordinate 11,836,849 of JANIJI010000006.1, read as the reverse complement.
AAGATTTTATATATTTCGTCTAAGTACATATATCGTAGTCTTTGCGTAGTAAAGCCACTCGTAGTATATAATAATAATACGTTTTATATGTATTAATTATCGTAGTTTACGCGTAATGTACGATCGAATATATAAGACGAATTTTTTGTTTGTTTGTTTGTTGCGGTAGCGTTGATCATTGTCGTCGACGATCCGCTTCTATGCTTGCCTCTCTTCATATTGACCTCGACAGATTCTTCGTGGATCTCCGATTAGAGCCTCTAACTAGAACCAACTCGAGGCACCTCCTAGTTTAGTGGACAGTTCGCCAATACCTTTGCCAAATATATTACCTACCTATAAAAATATAAAAACGTAGATAAAATGAGCTTTCAAAATTAAAATGTTTATTTTTGTTGCTGAAATATTCTGAATTGTGACTTAGATGGACAAAAATATTGAACTGTTTATTTCAAATTCATCGCAAATATCTTAAAAATATTAAAGAAAACCATATAGCAGTTAAAGATTTATCTCTATTAAGCGGAGATTCAATTTCATATTACTTTGACTATAATAAAAAATATTATTTAGTATAACAAAATGAATGAAAGAAGATTTTTTTGAAAAATATTAAATTGTAAAAGTATAGTTTTTGAAACTTATATTAATAAAAAAATAAGTAGATTACTAGAAAAACAATATTGGAGAGTATTGAAGATCTGTGAAAGAATCATAGAAATTTTTTTTGTCTTAATATTGATCTTTAAAGTCGTTCTGAAAGCCTAACTTAGTAATTTCAAATTATTTATTCAATTATTAATTATACTTTTGAGCCATAGGTCAAAAGAGGTTAAAAAATATTGTAATAATATATTATCTTGCAAGTTAACACTCGTACGTGAAGTTTTAACTAAAAACTTTACAAATGCCAAGAAACAAGCATTATATTAATTTGAGCTCATGAAATTTATATTTCTTCACCAAATTGATATTCTCAATTCGTGGAATACATTTTCAGTCCAATGACACTATTACTAAACGAGGACAATTGATTTAACAATTCTCAATATTTATTTAAGAAGATATAAAAAAGAAATCTAAGTCATTTACTTTTCCAACAACGTTTCCCAATTTTCCATCTTCAGTTAACGCTTCTAATCTAGATTTTCCACTTCTAGCACCGTCATCGGATCCGTCTTCGCCACCCCTGGAAGTGTTAAAATTACACATTAATAAATTTTATTTACTACGCACATATGCGTACGAAATGTAATAAAAATAAATACTGAGAATCGTCTCCTCTTTGTGACATAATTAAAGAACATGTGGCTTCTTCTGCCTGCATTCTTGTTGAAACAGTGTTATAAGTTTTGCTATTTAATTTGTCGTCGATGACACCTTGCAGTTCAAAGTCGCTGTACATTTTCTGAAAGAGAAACAGACAAATAATTTATAACAATTGATATAATTATAAAATTCACATTAGATGTTCAAATCTTGTATTTCAAAAACTCGAACTCATTATAATAAAGATATGTTTTTTTTGTGCCAAAAACTAATTGATGTGACCTATAAGCACATGTGGTTTTAACATGCACAATATATTATACACATATATGAATTACAAAGTAATATTTTTGTATGAAATTTAAGTTATTTTTTTAATCAAAATATGTAATTACCTTGATTATAATAGATAAGCAAGCGCATTGATGAGGATGAAGCGCTGATCGTTCTCCTAACCAATTATTGATAAGATTTAACTGACCGGCATACCATTGTTCGAATAGTGTTAAAATCCATAACTCATCAGTTACCTAATTGATACAATAATAAAGTTAACTCAATTACAGTTTGTATTATTGAAAAAATCCTTGATTACCAAATATATATGAATTATTTTTACCTTTGATCTAATTTGATCCATGCTGTTTCTCATAAAAGTAACATAGCCTTGACCCATATCCTTACCGGATCCGGATACGTTCTATTAAAATTGAAAACGATTTAGACATTTTTCTTAAAATATTTTATTTTATTTTATTTAATAACAAAATTATACCGCTATTGTTAAAATAGATCCAATGAGACTGCCTTCGTCAAATCTCGCCAGTTTTGTTAATACGGCTTCAAGTACGGCAATTAACCTGCTACATAAACCTGAGGTCATACTAGTTATGCATCCATCAATTAATGCATCTATACGACTATGATATTGATGCTGAAATTAAGTGATATTAAAATTTTGATTAACACATATTTACGTAATGATTTAAAGGAAAAAGGGAACTAGACATACAACGTCTACTCCATCAACAGTACATAATTTGAAGGCTTGATTTTTAGCATCTAATATAACATTCACCATGGCACAGACTTCTGAAGGTAATATATAATCGGTTGAGATGAATGTGACACTTTTTTTCAAACATGACTAAAATTAAAAAATAAGTTTTTATAAAATGATTAAAAAATATAAATATAATTTAATGTTATGTATATTAAATTACCTGGAATGCAGCATCTGTCCGTTGTACGCAACTTTCCATCATATCAGTTGCCATCAGCTTCAATCTCTGTTCTAAATGTGTTCTGAATTCAGCATCTGGCCAGTGTAGATCTCTTATAAAACATTGAAGCGCATCCAATTTCCAAAATAATTCCTCTGATGTACCGCAACCATTACTACGTTGAAAAAAAAACTTTATTATTCAGAATAATTTATCTTTTAATTGAGAAAAAAACAATATTTTAAATTTTACCCTTTGATTTCCCATCTTTCTTTTTCGAATCCTTTATGAAGACTTTGAGCAATGGATGATTCCATAAGATCCACATATCTGACGACGAGTGGAGCAAACGTTTCTCGTAAATGCTCATGAAATTTACCCATTTTCAGATTGGCTATTAAATATATATATATATATATAAAATAAAATAATTATTATATAAATTATCACCAGTAATATAAATAAAACACACCTTCTGATCTTAAGAAGTCGTTTAATATTTGGAATAATGGGAAAGAGTCCCAAGTATCCGGCGGAAGCTCTGATAACACTCGGTCCATATCAACAGCAAACAATGACCAAAATATTTCAGAATGTTCCACCAATAAATCGGAGAACCACGCAAAAGCCTGAAATTATCGTCGGTATCTTCCAATTTTACTAATGAACTCGATTTCAAAATTGTAATAGGCAAGAAGAAATTTTAATTTAAAATACAAGCAATTCTGAATATTTAAGTTTTTTTTTTAATATAAATTAAAATACATTTATTTTCATTTTTATATACTATTATATTCAATCATGCATGGTGTATGATTATGTACACTACTATTTTTAACTATAACTACCATACATACTTTATATTTAATAATTATTTTATTCATATACAATAAATTATGTTAAGAAAATAAATGATAACATGATTTCATGTCATATTAACTTGTATTTTTTTTTTACAAAATATTAAGTTTAAAAATATATATTCATTAAAAATATTTCTTCTTTCCTTTATAAAAAATGAAATGTGTCAAAATCATATTCGTGTAAAAAGCGATAACTACATGTAAAAACATTTTATAACTACAGTTAGCTTTTTCACTTTATATTCACAAAATTTATATTACAGACATGAATAATATAATAATAAGCAAACTATAGTGATTATGTTTCTTATGTAGTTAAAATCAAGCACATTCAAAGCACAATTCATAAAAAATTAAAAAAATAACAAGAAATGATATTCAATAATAATAATAATAATAATAAAACACTCACGTATTAAAATGAAAAATTACATTCTTTTAATATTTTTTCAGGTTAACAACGATTTTTTCCCGAAAAGCAAAAATAAAATAAAAGGCCCGTTAATGATGTAAAAAATATCTTTTTTTTTTGTTTTTAAAAAGACAGGTGGATTTCTGTGAAAATAATAAAGTTTATAACACAAAATATTTAAAACAAACGTTTGAAATAAAAATTTCTTCCACCTAAATTTGTTATGTTATGCAATGATTTTAATGATGTAAATAGATGCTGTATTTAAATATTTCGTGTTACATTTATTATAATAGAGTTGTGGAAAAATACATTTTTGGATTTGTTCGTCTGCAGAAGTTTGTAATAAATTAAAATTTGTGATATGCTTTGCATGTACATATAAAAGTGAAAATATAGTGGACATGATTCAGAATCTTAATATTCCAGAATACTGACAGTTCAGATTAAAATGTGATCAGTTTTCATGAAAATTAAACTAATTTCGTTATTTTTAATAATAATAATAATAATATAGTACTTAGAATGTACTGGATAAATATAATTTTTATTATAATATTAAAGTTGTTAAATAATGTCGTTTTTTTTTGATAATGAATATTTTTCTGATATGATGTTATAAATTGCAGTTTTTTTTTCATATTAATATTTTATTTATTTATTTTTAAATATAAAATAAATATGCCATTATTAAAGAAAAATCACAGTTTTATAAAACGACATTTCTTAGATATTCCAAATATTTCACCTGTCAGGATTTCAGGAGAGATTCAAACAGAATAACTACACGGTGAAAACAAAATTTGTGTAAAAACTGAATTTTTGTTTAACGCAAAAGAGTTGATTGTCATCGCAAAATAAAATGAACGTGTAAATAATAAATAAAGTATCTATATAATAATAAAACCAGTAAAAAAATAATAAAATATGAATCTACTATATAGTACAATAAAATAAAACTAGATATATCATGGTAATGTTTGTTTATGATGCAAAAATGTCATATTTTATCTCATTGTATGAACTAGCAAATATATTTATATATATAATTAACATGTGATGAGTTGTAACATACAATTCTAAGTGATCGTGTAGTACTGGATATGTTCAATAAACAATTATATGAAATATATATATATCAAAGAAAAATGTATATATATTATATATAATTATATAAATTATAATGTTTAATTACGTTTGGTTGACCGGTAGAATCCGTTTTGTTATAAACCTGCGGAACAAAATAAGAAAAGAGCACACACAATAGAGATAGGCAGGATCAACAACAGTTAATAACGAATAGATCACAACAAGGTGCGATTGTCAAACCTTTAACACGTTGTCGTACAGTGTTATCCCTTTAACGCACACTGAAAATTGTATTATAATAAATCAATGATTTGTATTTCAAAAGAGAGGTTTCGGTCTAAAAGACTATAGCGTCATTGATTTAATTCGATATCTTAGAATGCGTTAAAGGGTTAATTTTCATTCTGTATTTATATATCAAATTTATAAATCTTCAGTTAAAATATGAACGAGTTAAAGGATGACTTTTATAATCAACTTAACATTCAGTGTGTGGAAATCCATAGATACAACATTGAAGAGCAACATAGATAAATATATATTTTAAGAAATGTATTAATTCAAATAACAACTTTTCCCACAATATATTATATTAATAATAATAATAATTTTGAAATATATAAATTATTAAGAATTATAAAAGAATATTTAGAAAAGTTGTCATTGCGGTATTGATGACCATAAAATATATCTAAATACGAATATTATGGTATTTTTTTTTAATCATAATATTAATTAATATGAGTAAAAATATAAAGAGAATAAGGAAAAATAATTACATATTTAAACGAGTCACATTACTGTATTTCAATTACTAAAAGGCGTAAGTATTTTAGTGTTCAGTTATACCAAATATTAAATGGTTAATTTGATTTCAATATAAATGGAGAATTTGGGAATATTAACTTATACTAAATCATTGGGTATGTTAAAAATTTTTCTTAAATTGTCTTGATATAATATAAAGGACGTAATTGTTCAATAGGTAAAACAATAATGGTTTTCAATACCGAATTAATCACTTAAATTAAATCGAAAAGGCTATATAATATTCAAATTCAAAAATATATTTTCAGTAAAATTATTAAACGTATTAAAAATATATTTTTGAAAAAAAAATATATTAAAAATAATAAACGGAAAAAAAATATTAATGCACACATATTCGAAAAAGTATAGAACTAACATTCAATTTTGAAGATATCAGGCCAATTATAAATAAAGAGATTTAATCATGAAAAATAAAAGTGCTCATAAAAAAACAAAGAGCACCCTGAAAAAATATATGTATAAGGACACCTATTGTTTGTTCTGATTTTTGAAAGTGCATATTTTACTTTTTTTTCTTTTAGAGTGAAATCGATCATTTTTCCATCTGAAACGGTGTCACGTTTGAAGTCTTATTGGAAAAATTGCTAAACGATTTCTTCTCTTTTTATGTACATGTATAAATAATATTGGTGAAGTAATTTATATATAATATTATTTATATACCTCTGCGTAATGCTCTTCGTTTTGAGTCAATAAGTCGACACACAGTTCGGCTAAATGGATGAGATCTTCCAATTTTTTTGCAGGTGTTACCATTGTTTCCCCTCGTAGATCCTCTGGAAATAGATTTTGTTCGATTACAAAAAAGATTTACAGGGTTTTCTGAAGTTACTATCAGTAAAGAATGGTTATTAAATCAAATATTTGATTTATTACATATCAATATCTTATGGAAAAAAAATGTGTTAATAAAAATATATTGGAAAATAGTGTCTGAATATAACTTAAATTAGTTTAAATGATTAAAAATAAAACCTTCTATATTTGCTTTTTGAGAAAGCTGTGTGTAATTTAAGAGGGCTGCAGTTTCCAAGCAAGTTTTAATCATATTTCTAACTTCCTCTAATGGCACTGGAGTTACAATATCCTTCATCAAAACTCTTTCTAATAAACTAAGAGTAGCCTAAAATGATATGTATATATATATATATATATATATATATATATATATATATATATATATATATATATATAATGTTACAAAAAATAAAATAAAACACAACTATATACTGTTTAAAACTCTTATATTTTAAAAATATATACCTTAAGGGCACCTTCGGGTCGTCCAAATGGAAATGCATATCTGAAGTTAGTAATCTGATATTGAAGCAATTCTCGAAGTCTTTCTTTTATTTCAGCAAATTTTTCCTTCTCCTGAACAGTAATACTTCCGACACCATCAGGTCTATAAATAAATATATAACAATTTATAATGTAATGTTTTTAAAATAAAAAGTCTCGAATTTTTAATATCATTTTTATTTAGAAACCTATTTCCGTGAACATGAGATGCGCAAAATGCAAAAGAATAATGTATAAGCGTAGGATCGATGGTTTGTGTTCCAGCTTGTGCTGTATCCAACAAATCTGATAAATAACACAAATGTCGATAACACCCTCGTACACCATATCTGGCACAATATTCGTCTAATACAAACACTTGTCCTGGTGAAAACCATCCCTGAAACGCGAAGTATATCAGCAATTATTTCAACATTAATATTTTTTTTTAAATGATAAAACTTACTAATGAGCAATAAGGGTCGTTCAACCGATATTTGAGTGTCAACGACTGTAGCGTTGCAAATAAGGCAGCATGGTCAAATGTACATGGATCGGCTTGAATGTACTCCTCCATTCCGTGCTTCCTCGCTTTATCAGCATCTTTTTTTTATTTTGAATATATAATGTTAAATATGTATTATATTTTGAAAATTCAAGTAAAATCGAAAACAGTATACTGACCTCCCATTATTTTATGATGAGTATCACTAGTTGTTGGGGGTGTTGGTTTATGACTTTGTCCTGTTGCTCTATACATTGCCATCACCCACAAATGACAGTCATTTTCATCGTTGACTCCCATTAAAACGGATTCGCCATCTCGGACAGCGTTCATAAAATATTTTCCACCTTCCAATTCTAAGATTAACATATTTATAGTAAAATATTTTACATTTAAAGTTATCATGTGGATAAAAATGTAAGAAAATAATTAGTGACAGTAAATACATATTTAAAATCTTACCCATTCCAACCATCAGTTGCGCTAAAAAGAAATATAATTATAATATATGTATATATAATATTTATATTATCAGATAGATCAAAAATCATATATTATTTTAACAAAATTAAAAAGTGTTTATTTTCGATTAAAATATTAAAACTAATAAGGATAAATATCAAAATAACTATGATTTATCAGTCATAAAGCATTATATATTTTTATGAAGCAATTTTTAAATAATATTTGATTTTTGGTCTACTTTTATATATCTAGAATTACTAACCACTAGCCGGTTCTATATAATCTACTGTAAATCCATCTAACTGCATCATTTCCGCCGGTTCACTTTTCTTATCTTTATATGAGCACAATGCAAATGTATATTGAGAAACCTGTACAAGAACCATATATCTTTTCTTCCATTTCCTCCAAACGGATTTGCCTATTACAAATAAATATCTACGAAAAGATTTAATTGATAATATTGTTTCTTTCATAGATAATATAAAGTACTTTTTTATATTTACCCTGCATGTTTCATATTGAGTGGTTTATCTATTCGACATGCTATTTTAATGCGTAAGTCTTGATCAGGTAAATTCTTTGGCACTGTCATTTTATGCCATTCAGGAGCCTGAATTGTGTAATATTAAAATTTTAAAATATATATTTTTTTTATTAATTGATAAAATATATATATATGACTTTTTAATTACTTTCGATGTCTGTAGAGTCGGTCGTAATACGACTTTTCCTAATTCTTTATCTTCTAAAGCGAGCATTCCGGGGTTTTCTGTATAAAGTTTTACTTTGACCGCTGGTAAAGGTTGTGTGGTACTAAAATCACCTTGCGTATCCCACCTGAATTGGAAGTTTGAAGGTATAAAACAAAAATATTTTTTTTTAATTTTGAAGCTGTTGTAATTTCATTACATAGGTTTAGATGCTTCAGCTTGATCTGTTTGTAATTTATCGCCACCTTCAACTTCCATAGTGCAATAAACTATCCGATTTGGAGCCAAAGACTTTAATCCCTTCACTTCCATTACCACTACCTATGAAGAGTTTTGGAGATTAAAATTAAAATCAGTAACCGAATCATTTTTGAAATCGTTTTTTATAACATGATACGATTATATTTATTATATTACGTCTGTGAATATGACTACGCTCTTTTCTATGAAAACAAAATATATTTGCTTGTTTAGAAAATGAGAGAATTATTTATTCAAAATATACTTTATCTGCAGCTGCAACTTTCAATCATTACAAATTTCTTGTATGTAGAAGTTCCGATCCAAATTTTGATACCTTTCTAAGAAGTAACTCCCTTTCGTCTTTATCCTGTCCATTTAAATATCTTTATAAATTGTGGTCTAGTGATATCATATCGAGCAGATAAATTTGTTCATCCATTCTGGTTGTTTTTCTTTTACAGCCACTTTCGAACTCAATAGAAGTATTCGAAAAATATCATCAGTATTAGACGGTTTCGGCAACTCATAACGCACAACACCTTTACAATCCTAACAAATACAATTAATATTTTTCTTAACAGAGTGGGCTAAATTCTTTAAAGCATTTTTTTCGTTTCAGATTTTTATAATATATCCATATATTTTAAATAAAGATATAATAAACCTTTTTGTTCTTGTCCTTGAAGCAGCATTTCAAAAATGGTTTTTCAACGTTCGTCGTTTCTGTCCTTTAATTCGTGTGGAATTCCAGTTAAAAGCTATTTGTACCATTTCGATCAACTATAGCAAGTAAATGTTTTTAACAATTGTTCAGTTGACATTCAATATTACTGATTTTGATCTTGTTTGATTACAATCTCTCCAATCAATTTTTCAAATTTAGCGTTATCATTATTTTTGGATAGTTTTCCATATTCCTTATCTTCATTTTCACAAACACCATTTTAAAATCGTTGACAGTATTCTTCACAGCTAACGATAGTTGCGCGAGTTGCCAGGTTAAACACAGATTTTTGGGGTATTTATAAACTTTTATTTCATAAATCTAATAAAATTTAATTGATTATAATGATATTTGGTTCAATAATGATTTTTAATTATTACATATTATTTATCGAATTGTTATTATTATTGTACATCAATTTTCATTTCTTGTCCATTGCCGTGAACATTAACAATAAGTTTCCGCTAAAATTTTCTTTACAATAAAATAGTAAAATAAAACATTTCGCTAATGATATTTATTTGAAATAAAATTCAATATTTTTAATGCTACAAAATTATTTGTTTATAATTCAATCATAAATCACATATCGCGTTCGATATTAGATACAAAATACGTTGGAATATAGAGAACCCGCTGGAAAGAACGGAGTCATATTCACACACCCAATATTTTGGTTTTGAAAAAAAAAATATTTTGAAGCGAAATTTCTTGAAATAAATTGACATATTTAAAAAATCCAATTTTTACACGTTGAAGTAAAACATCTGATCTGTATCAATTAATGAAATTGTCGATTTTTAAGTTGTAATAAATGTTTTATGTGTTTAAATTATCTATAATTTATACAATTTCACTTATGAAAAATGAATCTTTCTGCATAATATTTTTTTTTAATATTCACTATACATTACCTGAAAAAATATATGAAAATTTTTTAGTGCATGTAAGTTGATAATCTGAATATTATCGTACAATTTTCATATAAAAACAAAAATAATTTTGAAAAATATGTAAAAAAACGAATATCGTCGATATATTGTCGAATTGGTAACACGTTATAGAAATAATGAAAAAACCTCGAGTTGGAAGGTGAGCACAACGTCCATCTTGGTTAGTTGGGTATCACCGTCAGCGGAATCGCCTTCGAGCTTTGCCAGTGAACCTTGTGACCTAAAACAAAGTTGCTTACTCAACTTTGGACTTGGATCGCTGACCCCTTGAGACCTAAACATGTGTTATAATTACATTCGATTACACCACCCATAACACACCGACACGAAGTAAAAACAAAACGAAAAAAAATAAAAATAAAATAAAACGAAAAAAAAAACGATGAGACGATACCACAAAAGAAAAAGTATTGAAAATTACACATTCATGAGTGTTCCAGATACAGAGAAAACAAGCAAACACCGAATCGAAAATAAAATTTATATATATATATATATATATATATATATATAAATATGAAATAATAAACCATACAATAAAATATGGCGGGTGTACATGTGTTTTGTGTGACGAAAAACCAAGTTACACATTGATATTGTGATCAGCCAAAATGAAAACGAAAAAATAATAATGAAATTTTAAGTGTACATATATATATGTGTGTGTGTATGTGGTTATTATTATTATTATTATTGTGAACGGTGGGTTCATACAATATCAACAGGTGAATTTGATGGCGAAATGAATTTAAAAGTGCCCCAAACGTGTATTTTGTGTATTGCATATTCATATAATTATCGTTCAAATCAAAAATTTTTCATTATGAACAAAAAGCGACACCATAATCCAAAAATGAGTAAGCGCAGGGAAATCAATTTGATACTGCGTGTACTTCGAAATCTTTTTTTTTTTTTTGGTTAAATTTTAAAAAATCCTAAGCAGTGTAATTTTATCGAAAGATTTAGAACAACCTGATTATTATTTAGTTTAAACAAACGTTTTATTTCCATTGGATACCCAATAATAATCCATTAAATTATATTTTTTTATTATAAATCTGCGATGTACTTTAGCTTGATAATATATAAATTTAAATACTATACTAGATAATATTTAAATTTATAATCATATAAAGCATGAAGAAAATTACACAATTTATTGCTTGTATATAAAGTTTTTTATATATTAATGATTTAATTATATGAATGAAAAAAAAAGAATTTTCATTATAACATTGTCCATGTTGAAGTACGATTTACAAGTATATATTTTAAAAATAGATTTATAATATTAATAGACAAGGGTAAGCATCTATTGAAATATAATTTAATGTTCTTCAAATCCAACAGAATAGATTTTAGTGTTCATTATAAATAAAATAAATTAGCGTATTTTTGTTTAATGAAACGTTGTTCTAAATCTTAAATATTTCTACGTTGTATTCTATAAAAATCTATAGATATTGAAAAAAATATATTAAGCAAAAATTTCAAAAATTGACTAATGAATTACATATTTGCAATATATATATATATATATATATATATATATATATATATATACATGAGAGTAATTTTATTATGCACTAAAATTCTAAATTTCGCATATTGATATTTTTTTAATGAACTCTCGTTTTAATAATAATGCATTGGAAAAAAATCATAATTTCAATATTTAGAACCAAATCGGTATAAGATGTATATAAAATATAAATATATGAGAATTTGCTTTGATTATTTATTATTTTTTCCTGAAACATAGCTGTAAACTGAAAGCGATGTGACTTACTTAAAATTTGCGCAAACTGCAGGTTGTCTATAATGGAAAAAAATAATAAAAGAACGTACACAAAGTATAAAAAGCGTGATCTAGATTAGAAATGGATAAATTTCGTGAAAGATTATTTTTATTTTTTGAATAACTGGATAAGAATTGGAGAATAGTCGCCAGTTTTATTGATAATTTTGTAATATTTATATTTATAATTTTACTTTTCTTATATAAAATAATAAATTAATCCATTTCTTGAAATATTTGTGAAACGTGCTTTTTTCTAAATTGTAATATAAATATGACATATTTTATTTGAGAGCCATACGTAATTGATGTGTTTTATAACTTTTTTTGACAATTTTAGTTATAATATTTAGTAATAATATCACAAAAATATAGTAATCTATCAATGGTTAAAATAAAACTCATAAAAATATTGTCAAAAATGAGTACAAAACACATATGAAATGAATAATTAATACTGTAATGTAATAGCATTGTTTTTATTATATATTATTATAAGCATTTAATATGATTAATCATTTGCTATTTATGATTCGTAGATTATTAAAAATAATTCTAATACTTTTATGAGAATGATAATGATAAATTATTTGCATAAATAATAGAAAAATAGCAATTTATGGAATATATAATTGAGTTAAAGCGTGTGCTTCAGAAGTTTATATCCAAAATATCATTAATTATCAAAAGATTTTGAATATAAGATCTGTATATTATATTATTTACTATAAGCCAATATTATTTTATCAAAAAATATATGTATGTAAGGAATACTGATTATATTAATATTTTTTTTAAAGTTCACACATATTTTCTGATGAATTTATGATAAATCCAAAAATGCCGTTTTGTTCTGCATATTGAGTAATCTAACTTTAATTTAATAAACTATCTAATAAAAATTGTTAAAAATGTTAGATACTAAAAAAAATAATTAAAATAAACTCTTGGCGAAATTAAAATGTTAGGCATTTAATTCGTTTTTATACTATCGTTATAAAATTCACTAAAATTAATTATTGTATATTTGCTGACTAAAAAATAAAAATAAATATACAAAGAATAATCAGAATACTTGTCGAAAGTCAATTTCTTAAATTGTGCTGGAGAAATGAAAAATTATTTAATTTCGTAAAACATTAAATGCTTACATGTGAATATATTACAAAAATAATCGTCATTCATTTCATAACTAAAAGTACTTCAATAAACTTGTCATACATTAACTTGTGAATATTATACAAGCTGTACAAAAATATCAAAAAAAATGTATTTTTTAAATATTAAAAATTTTATATTTAGACAAAAAAAAATATTAAAGATTCTATAATAAAATATATATATATATATATATATATATATATATATATATATAATTTTTGATATTTTTGTAAGTCATCACTGAAACGTATAATTTTATATAATGTTGTTCACAGTCCCATCAGCACTAAAAATGATCACATGACAGCTATAATTATAATTAAACGGGGTATATATATAGACAAATCTAACAAATTGTGATTATAACAAGCACATATATCTGACCTGGGATTGTATCTTTTTAATCTGAGGCCATATTTGGAATCCATATTGCCTTTAGATACGGGTAAAGATTCCAGGTTTGCCATTAAAAGGTTAATTGAAGACTTTAATTCTTCAATATACAGTGATTCCATTTCTTTCAGCACGAATTTGGGCATTAATTTTCTATTCTGAAATCATTATAATTTTATTTTGTTATTGTATCTCCATGTAATGAAAAGGCAATAATTGAATAATTATATTAAAAAAATTCAAACTTTTCAATTATAAAAACAAACCTTTTCCATTTCGTTAACTCTTTGCATTCTTCCATCAAGTTCTCTTCTGATAGCTGCTGCTTGTTCATCAGCAGAATCTAACTATTAAAATAATATAAAATATACATAAGTTTAATCGAATCAAGATTGTTATGTTCCTAGTATATTCAAAATCAGTATTTTATCAAAAATTACCAATAAAGCGTTGAAAAGTAATTGATGTTCAAATTTTTTAATTCCTAATATTTGTTGGAACATATCGTATAGTTGCTCCTTAGAAAGAATACATTCAGCATTGAGACTCTGCTGTTGAAGTCTTGACGGTCTTTTCGAGTCATCATCACCAGGTATACCGGAGGCTTTTATAAAAAGTATTTTATTTAGTATATTTAAATAAAATGTATAATATTTATGTATTGATATATGTTACTGCATATTTACAGTGTGATAGAAATATTGTGGATATTTTTCAATATAATTGTAGATATGATAAAATGAAGAAGTATTCTTTTTTAATAATAATCATGCTTTATGCAGTTAATATATATTATTTTGTGTATAGAATGTTGTATTTTGAATAATGTTTTAAAATTATATGACTGTCTACTGATTTAATTGTTGTTCGCAAAATATAAAAAAATAAATAAATAATAATCAGGCATATATATAATACACATTACTTTACTAAGAGATTTAAATTAGAAGCGTGTTATCCTAATTTAGTAATAATTAATTGTAGATAATACGATAAGATAAGTTTATCACCGATATTTGAAAGAAAGTAAATCTAGCGAATCCCGCTTTATTTCATATTATTATATAAATAAGTGTTTATATTATGATTTAAACCTTTCGTTACGGCAGATCAGTATACCAAAATATAAACAATTAAACAAAATTCTATTGAAAAATTGGTGTGATGCATACAATTTATGGTGATTAAAATTCAATTCTTCCATCTAAAAAAGCTGCATTGCAACATTTTTGTAAGGCATTTACAAATTACATTTTGCAGGTGGTCCATAGTAGCGAAAGGGTTAAAACGATTACTAAATTAGGCATGATGATTATTAGAATATACACATATACTTTTAAATTCACTGTTAAAATACATGCATCATGTTTATTCAATTTTAATCTTATATTTTGTTACATTCATATATAATATGTTGTTAATTAGATGAATCGATAAAAATTCATGCTACAATATTTAAAAATACAATACATTTATTCGTGAAAAATGCGACCAAATATTATATATTTTAAAATTAAAATATGTCAAAATGTAGAAAATATTTTTTCATATATATATATGTTGATAAAATGAATCGATTCCAAAATCCTGACTGAAAATATTGTGAATTTTCCTATATATATATATTATAAAGAATGAAAGATTTTTAATACAAAAATTGTTTGAATATAAATAAAAAAATTGATAATCTTACAAATATTATCAGGATTATGGGTTATAATCATAAATATAGTTTATATTGGAAGCTGAAGCTGAAAAATTAGTACAAAAAAATGGAATATTGAAATAGAATTAAAAATGATGAAGGAAAGAAGCCAGTGTGTAATCATGTATAAGTAAAGTATAAAATGAAATTTTTTTATGAAGGGAAATGTCCTCACCTGTGATGCCTGCAGCAGGAACGATGTGTGTGTAATTTGGTGAATGCGACAGACAGACAGACATAGTTATACATTTAGAACACCGAACATACATACACACTTACAAGCAAACATTTATGGAGCAAGAAAATAGACAGACAGAAGTATGAAGGAAAAATCATATATTATTCAAGTGTGAATGACGAAAATTAAACAATTTCCATTTGATTTATGTTGTACATATTTTTTGAAACAATAAGTTTTATGCTCAACTATTGTATTTATTATATTTTTGATATTATGATTGAAATACTACAAAAATAATTTGCAGTAAAATGCGGGATTAAATTTTTACCATCTAAAAAAACTCATGTAGGTAAGTGAATTTAATCACTTGACCATTTAATATGTGAAAATATTTACTAAAAATAATGAAAAATCATATTTATATTATATTATTAATAATTTTAGTCATTCACTAATACATTAATTATATTTAGGAATGGGTTCCGTACTTTAGATACAGGTTTTAAATACAGTATTTTAGATATTATTATATTATACATTATGCTTTTTTAATTAATTAATTTTTAATTGATGATGGATATTTATATAAATAAAATTTATTAAGAATCGAGTATTAATTAACACGTAAAAGTGTTGTATAGCAGTATATTAGAATTGCAAGAGGCAAATGGAAACAATTGTATAATTTATATGTGTTCTAAGGTACGGGAAACATATTTTTATTAGCAACAATCAATATCGAGCAATGATGGCGCAACGTGACATTTTTAACACATTAAAGACTTAATTATTGTGGATGTGTGAGTGTTACATATATATAATATATATATATATATATATATATATATATAAAGGCAAACATTTGATTATTTCTATAATATATAAAGGAAATAATGCTCGAATATGTATTTTTGAAATAAGTTTTTTTAAATCATATATTAAAGGTTTATATATTCAACTTATACAAAGAATCTTTATGTGAAAATGTATAAATTTTAAGATAGCTCACCGGTGCCTTTGAGGATGCAATCAAATTTCGCTAACCATGATGTTAATACGGTTTCTTTACTAAGTCCATCTATTTCAGGTAATGATCTAGAATTATTATAACACAATAGTAAATCAAAGAAAATATCAATAAAAGGTTTTGAATTTTTCTGTATATATTATATAAACGAAGAACATTTTAATGAATATATAGTGTATATTGAAAAAAAAAACCTTATTCGTTTTTCGATGTTATTTTTGAAAACTTCTCTAAAGTCCTGATGACTGCAAGCACCCGTTCTGACCATGTCATTTATACGATCTGACTTTAAGAATACATCATGATAGGACTGCACCGCATTCTGAAACGCTTCATCGGCTAAAATTTGAGTTTCTCCCTTTAAAAAAGCCTGAAACAAATAAAAATACACCAATGCATGATATAAAAATTTAATATTATAAAACTTGAAATATGCATCGATCAGATAAAAAAATAAATTTTACTTTTTACTACGTGCATAAATTAAAGTTTGAAGAAAATTAATACGCTTATAGATGAATTTATATATATATATGAAAGTCGAACCTGAAACCTGGCCTGGATGGTCTCTAATTGATGAGCAGTCACTTTTGTATGCCTCCTGGTCATATCTGTAGGTTGTTTTGCATTGAACGGATATGCAACACATCTTGAAACAAAAACGTATAATTGAAGCCTTCGTTTTCTTTCTTCTTCGACTCTTTCAGCACGCTCCTATTAATTAAAAAAAAATATTTTAAAATTTAAATAAAAATTAGTACATAAATTTTATTTGATTATTGTTTATTACCTGAGGATCTTGACTATCTTTATCCGATTGACTGGCCGCTGAAGGACTCGGTGATGGAGCTGGTGGCTGAGGTCCGCTACTCCTGAAATATAAATATATTAAAAATTTTATTATATTCATAACAATAAATATTATGAAGTTGTTTTCGAGATTATATAACGAATTGAATTATAATTATGAAAAGTAATTAAACAATTAAAACATTATTATGTAATCATTGTATAATATTTTGTGATCGCATAATTAATTTATTATATTATATTATATAAAACACTATAAAGTTTTCTAATTCGATTTAAACTATGTTCTTTAGTTATGTCTTGGAACCACCCGTTGACATTTACGGCTTTCGATATAATGTGTTCTTTTTTCTTTTAGACCAGAGAAACCTTTCAAATTACTTCTATATTTGAACAATTGAAAGTTTTCAGAATTGCATTTGTTTCTGATAATGTTCAAAAAAAAAAAACAAATGAAAAAAATAATAATATAAAATTTAATCATGAATAAAATAGAATATATTTATATATTTATATATATAAATATTTTAAATAAATTTATATAATATAAAAATAAATAAAAGTGTATTTAATTAATAAAATAACATTTCAGTTTATAGTTAATATTAACGTCAAGAAGCCATATATGATAATATAAAGGTCAATTTACACTATATTTATATTTTATATGTGTTATCGTTAATTTTAATTATATATATATATATATATATATATATATATATATATATATATATATATATATATATATATATATATATATATATATATACTGACTGAGTCTGTTGGGTGGGTGGTGCTAATTGTGCTGTTGGTCTATGGGTTTGCTGTGGTTGCGGTGTTGTATGTGAAGGTGTATGTGATGCTGGAGAAGGTCGAGCCGGAGAAGCGGCCGCCCCTCGGGCCGAAGACTCTGCTTTTCCGCTGCCCCCTCGACCGGAAGCTTTGCCTCCACCTAAAAAAAAATAATAATAATAAAATAAAATAAAATTTACCATTGATTGATTCTGTTCAGTTATGATATATTATCATATTTCAATATTAATCACCTTGTGGTTTCTTAAGATCATCGTCGCTGTCTTCTTCTGATGAACTCGGATCTATCATTCTAACTGCGAAATATAAACGTGAAAAATTAATATAGTAAAATTTTTTTTATATATACATATATATTTATCGGAAAAATTAAGAAACACGCAAAAGAAAAATAGCATGCAGCAGGAAAATTTCCTTTGTTTCACAACAAGCGGCAATGTATAAAAATAAGGCCATTACATCAACACGAGTTTTAAATTAGTGCTATTATTATTTTTTATAAAATATTTAATACATTATTATATATATATATATATATATATATATAGATTCGATATGAAAACAATTAATTAAAAGAATATAAAAAGGACGACGTGTATTTATTTTAGAGAAGTAATCTCATTTTTAGACTTTTTTATTTCGGTCTTAGATTTTCGACCGGATAAACGTGTGAAATATTCGGTCGGGTGAAATTGTGCGCAAAATAATATAACGCGATCTGAGCGAACCGCATTAAATGCGGTAGAAAAATGAAAATGTCTTTCTTTCGAACGAATTATGGCACAACTTGAAAAAAAAATAAGGATACTATATTTAACAATGCTAGTTTTTACTTTGTCGATAACATGTATATTTTTCAGATCGACGTGTCTGTAACATTTATAATTTTAATCTATTTTTTTTATAAAGGTATTCAATAGATTTTGAAGTTGATTCAATAGACCTGATTTAATTTAAATATTCTGATTTATAATCTAAAAAAGAAGATATTTGTCTTTCTTTTCTTTCTTAAGAAGATATTTTTTCTTCTATTTTAAAATATTATTTGAATTAATAGATAATATCAGTTATTTTGATTCAATAGATGATTTCATACGTTTAACTTGATTTATTATATGAAACCATCCAATTATCTTAATTCCTTAGTTATCTAAATTGCATGACTTAGCAGATAATCCCATCCAATTAGTTTAATTCAGGAGATGATTCTATTTAGCAAACCTGAGTTAGTAGATGATTTCATCCAAAAAAAAAAAACAAAAAGCAATTGAAGGTAGAAAGTATAATTTTCTTCTTCTTCTCAAAGAGACTTAATTTTTTTATTATATTCAGATCTTGATTGTATCTAATTAATTGTATAAGTAGATTATGTACTTTTAAACTTTTTATATGAACATCGGTGATTCATAGGTTTTGTTTTTAAGCAATTATCGAAAGAATATATATATATATATATATATTTTTTTTTTAATTATGGTATTATTCACGCTAAGGTGCGTCGCTTACAATTAGCACGTGTATGTATAAAAATATAAAGCGTATTGGATCGATGGTAGATTTCGTGTGTGATTATTGTGTTTAAATGTGCAAATGTTCCCTTGAAATATTGGACTTTCAACCGGCACTGCGTGAGATCTATTACTTAGATATATATATATATATATATATATATATATATATATATATATATATATATATATATATATATATATATATATATATATATAATATACACGACGTACACTATAGCTTCGTTGCAACCTACTTTCTAATATTTTTCACCGGTCACTTTAAAAAACTGCTTATTCTGTCGTATCTCGATTTTATTAGGTTGTATGTGATATTAGAGAACGTTCGAATATGAAACGTTACAGTTTTATCTTTAGATCGTTTGAAAAATGAATAATGTTGCCGTTACGTAGGTTTGGCGTAGAACCGGCGGCTTACGAAGCCCGAAAGTTAAGTCTCGTCATTTAGAATGTTATCGCGCACTACCGCTTTACTCGTTGTTTTAATTTTAATGATTAATATGTATTTATTAAAAATATTTATATATTTGTAAATTAAAATTATTATATTTTTCCATTTTCAAAAAAGAATATAAAAATAGTTTAATTATATATTTATGAATAATAATTAAAAATTTTAATCATCTCTTTGAACTTTTGCCTATAAAATCAAGAGATTAAGCGATTTTTTTTTTAATTTCAAGTATGAAAGATAAAAAGAAAGCACTTTAGGAAGATTATAATATCTTAATTTCCACTTAAGCTGAGTACACCCTAATATTTTATTTCGTAAAAAAAGGTTAAGTGTTTATTTGTTTACATATTTGTTATTATGAGTTGATGCATATATTTTAAAAATAATGTTTTCATACAAAAGTTTAATTTATGCTTTATAAATTATGATAAGAGAATTTAAGCAATTTTTTATTTTGTTGACTATTTTTAAAAAAAAAAACCTTCACTTCTTAGTCATCGTTTTGAATTCATTAATATTACAGAATAAAATTTCCCACGAGTCTCGAAGGGGATTTCAAGGAAACCACTTTTTATAACATGTTTTGACAACTTATTTTTTTCTGAAAATGCCTTGCAAACTATTATTATACGATACAAAATAATAATAAAAAAAAATGAATAATAAACACGACGAAATTGAATTATCATATTCCGATGCATCATCATCAGCAGCAGCAGCAGCAACAGCAGCAGCGGAAACTATTTCGCTAAACTAATTTTAGAATTTCAATAATTTAGATGCTGCGAAATATTGCTGAAATTTTTATTCATCTACCCCCCACCCCTCGAGGTCTATATTTGCATGTTTGCGATTTAATTGAATATTCAGCGTCGGTTTTTTATTATTATTATTATATATATATATATATATATATATATATATATATATATATATATATATATATATATATATATGTATTTTTTTGCTTTTCCTCGTCGCTCTTCGAGTTTTCTAATCGATTGCCTTCTTCCATTCGGCGTGAATGAAAATTCCATCGTATGCCTGATATCTTTTAATACGAAGAATGTCGTTTATTTTATTGCGAAATATTTAATTATATTATATTTCGACGCAATATAGATGTCGTAACGAACGAATTTAATATTTTCGCAATTTGATAAAAAAAAAAATTACATACGCACACATATATGTATATTTACGAATCGATTTCAACGGTTTTTCGGTGAATAAAAAATTTATTACATATACACTTTTAATATATATGTATTTTTATAATTGGCGACCTCGCGCTTAACGTGTTATTTATCTAACACGAAGATAATAATAATTGTGTATATTTAGTATATAGAAAATATATGCATATTGCTATATATAGTTTATTTTAATAAAAATAATTTTATATTGTATAATAAATTTCAGTATTTGAATACAATTTATCAACATTGTACTATATAACAACTTTATAAGGGTCAAGGTCTTTAAGTTTCATAGCACTATATACATACATAAAAAAATATCGAGTCGTCAGGTTTATGTCTAACGTTTAAATATATATTTCGAAGAGTCTATATTCTCTATATAATATTTTTATATATATTTCAAGTTGAAATATGGATATATATATTGTATAATATTTTCTAATTGGAAATAGATTTTTATTTCAATCAATAAGGCTTTTAAGCCATATAAATTTACCAGAAGCAATCTTTTATGCATGTTAAACGTTGTTTCCGAAATCGATTGAAGACATTTATTTTCGTGTTTCGCGATGTGAAAGTCAATAATTTTCCTTTCTTTCTTTCGTTTTCGTACATTAATAGAAATGTTACCGTGCAGAAGAAACTAACCGACGTTTATTTATAAATTGAATTGTCTTTTTTCTACTCTTCCCCGATAAAAGATCATCAATTACCGACATATTAAAGATCGAAATCGTCGAATAATCGTCAGAAATAATTTCGATAATGATTGATTTCGAAGAGAAAAAAAAACAGACGTCGATTGTTCGAATCAAATGATAAAATAATTAAATTATATTAAATATTTATTTATTACATTATAAAATAATCAGAATATTTTACATTTTCTATTCTAAATAACGACAATAATAAAAATAATAAAATTTACTTTGTGGAATTTTATTTTTCAAAATAAAAATAATGAAAAATGTTACTGCTTGGCGTATTTCTTAGAAAAATGTCGATGTAAAAAGAGACATTTTCTTATTATTTCATAATTATATTTTTATTATTTCATATAACCAATACAATGTTATATTATATATTTAGAATTATAAATATTAAAAAATAAGAAAAAATATATAAATTTTCATTTTTCATAAAGCAGGAGTGGAAAAACTTTTTTTTATTTACGTGACAAAAATTAATGAGATGTTTTATATTGTATCTTGTCGACGTGCAAAAAGAGACTTTCAAATCTAAAAGATTTTTTTTAATTATTAAAAATATGAATACAAGGAAAGAAGTTTTTTTAAATTGCATTAATTTAATTAAAATTTCTTTAAGCTCTCTTCCGATATAAATGTAACTCTAAAAACTTTTCTTTTAATTATATTAATCCTTTTATTAATTATTAAAATAATTTTTTGTTATATAAAATTATTGAGTAACTTAACTGTGTTTGTGTTAAATTAATATTTTTTTATATTTATTAAATAAAAAAGTTTTTTTTTAATCTATGAATTTCTAAATTATTGTTAGTTAAAAAAAATATGACATTATTTTAATATGAGAAAAAGATTGAATATATTGTTAACGATTTTGTTTAATAGTTGATAATATATCATAAATATAATAGATTAAACGTTATTTTATGAAATGTAACAAACAAGACGTTCGTTTATATTCGTAGGAATTTTTAAAATTTTTATTTTATTATGGTATATTATTATAACATGGAAAGGCGTGCGATATTTTAAACGGACGCCTACTTGAAACGATATTATAAAAAGGCTCGATTTTACGTTTTATATACTTGCAAGAATATTTTTTTTTGAATTTTATATAAATATTATTCTAAATTAATACAGTGCAAAAATGATCTGTTGAATTAATTGAAATTTAAACGATATCACGTTATATACGTTCGTAAAGTATTTTATTTCATTTTCAAGTCTAAATAACTAAAAGATTATAAAAGCGTGCGGTTGAGCTTCAGCACGCGTTTACTTTTGCTCCCTATAAACAATATTAAATATAATTTAATAAACATAATGATTTAACTATTATAAAAGCGAACCTGAAATATTTAGATTCAGTTACATTTAATAATAATGCATATCAAGGAACTCATTGCAGTATTATATTATTAATTAAATTATATAAAAAAAAATTTTTTTTTCTAATAACGTAATTGATAAATGTATATCGTAAAAAAATGAAGATTTATATAAATAAATGATTATACACATATAGAATAATTTTATTATATATATATATATATATATATATATATATATAGACATATATATATATATATATATATATATATATATATATATATATATATATATATCATAATTATGTACGTTAAATGTTTAATCGATCGTCGGAAGACAAGTGTTTCAATTGCAACCACCGGAATGAGAGTAGGTCACGTTCGCAAATATGGACTAAAATTCGAAAAATCGTACACTATATATGCAAAAATTATTTTTTAATTATATAAATAAAAAATAAATACGCTTTACATATGTATTTTATTACATACTCATTTACAAATAGATATTGCAAGTGAATTGTGCATATCTATAATATATAAATATATATGTAACAAGTGTACTGTTTGTTTACTAAACCACCTAGACCTCAATTTGACAAACCGAATGTGATAAGCTCTTCCGTTTTAATGAAAAAAAAAATATATATATATATATATATATATATATATATATATATAACGTTTATTATTAACGTATATAAATATAAATATATACGATTTATCAAGTGTTTTAAAACGTGGGTTTTTTTTTGTAAATACGATTTTAAATTCAATGTCGTATACGGGTTGTGCATAAATCGCTATATTTAATTTCATCTTCAAATATTTTTTTTTTGTATGTTTTGTGAATTATTTAGTTATGATGGTTTAATATTTATTCGAAAATTATTTTCGAGAATATTTGTGTTATTTGAAGACGTTTATTATTAGAAGAAGAGTAAAAAGTTTGACAGTTGAAAATCTAGTCGATTTCATATTTATTTTAATATTTTAATGGAAATAATTCTTAAAATACATACCATAACATTCATGTTGATTAAAAATCACACAGTAATTAAAAATGAATTGTTTTAATAAATATGATATATTTTGTATATATATATATTTTTTTTTTTTAATATTTGATATTTTATTATTTATAATTTTATTTTATCAGTAATGAATTAATATTTAATTAAAATATTTTACAAATAATAATTTACATATTAAAAAATTATACAAAAATCTAGACCATTTTATCCAATAAATGACATCGTATTATAAAAATCGTTCTCAAATTTTATTAGATAATTTAATCATTTTTTTAAGTGAATATGGCAACGATTTAACTTAGCATTTCATGTCATTGAAACATTAGTGTTATTTTTAAATCTACCTCTATAACGAATGTATATATATATATATATATATATATATATATATATATATATATGTATATATATATATATATATATATATATATATATATATATATATATGTATATATATATATATATATATATATATATATGTATATATATATATATATATATATATATATATATATATATATATATAAATCCGTAAGTATTGCCATTAATGTTGATTAAATTTAAGAAACACGGTACATGGATAATGATCATAAATGTTTGCATAATTTTGTATTACTCAAATATAAATTACATTTAAATATTTCGACTTTTCATGAATAATATTTTTACAAGTAAAAATTTTCAATAATGTTATTATACATTATAAAAATATATAACCTTTGATATTTCATATTTAAAATTAAATCTAAAGATCAAATCTAAATATAGAATATTGTAAATGTATCGTATAAAAATCGATTTTATATTTTTATTAAGAGTAATGAAAATGTCGATCGTATATCTATTATATTTATTGACAGTTTAGATAATATTTTTTGAGATTTGTTTTACATACATACACTCTCTCTCTCTCACACACACACACACACACACACACACACACATATATATATATATATATATATATATATATATATATATATATATATATATATATATAACTATTTTAAATAGTAAAAATATTTATAGAATGAAATTAACGATAATGTACTTATATATCTAGATGGAAATTTTCATTTATAGATATAGGAATATTCGAGACATCTATGTTTTTCCTATAAAGTAGCGAAAACGAATCGAATATTGACAGAATGTGAATAGTAACGTCAAAACGTAAAGCGTTCGTATATTATTTTATTAGATAATATTTAGATAAAAAAAAAGCGTCAATAGGATATTTTATATAAATTTAATAAGCAATATGGACATTTGACGTACGAATATATATATATATATATATATATATATATATATATAGATAATTACGGTTAGTGAATCGATAGTAAAAAAAAAGGCGCTCTACGTAGCGAAAATCGCAAAATCGTTATCGTTACGCGGAAAAATATCGAACGGTATCGCGAAAAGTGCGCGCCGTTGACGAACTTTTTTTCTTTTTTTTTTTTTTTGTGCCGGTTATAACGCGCGAAAAATCGTGCATGTACCTGAAAACGAGACGGAGCTGCGACGGCTCGGCTATCTTAGCGGACGTTATGCCGCCAAGTAACGGGTCACGCGGCGGACGCTAAACGGACGAGTGTCGGCCGGATAGAGAGAACGGATACCCGCGACCTTAAGGCGCGTGCGCGTAACGAATTCAGCGCCGCAACGACAAACCTGACACGGACCCGCAAAACCCCGTCAACCCCAACCCCGCCCATGCGCGTTTTGAAAACGCCCGTAAGGTGGCGCCATCGTACAGCGGACGCTTTCGCATAGCGTAATCGTATAACGGGGTCCGGTTCGATACCCCACAATATATATATATATATATATATATATATATATATATATATATCTGCCTTCATTATAATTATCAATTATTATTATATTTATTATAATAAAAAAAAATAATCTGATGTATAACCATTTAAGTGTCGCGAATCTGTATGCGGGCGGCTGCAGTCATCGGATGATTGCCGTGCGCTTGTATATGGACGCATTTTATATTATCATCATCATCATCATTTTATATTATTATAAATACATAATCATAAGATATACTAGATTATATATATATATATATATATATATATATATATATATATATATATATATATATATATATATATATATATATATATATATAGAATTAACACAATTTATAATAGAGACAATATATACAAATTTGATATACGTAAAAATTTATTATAATATTAAATAAAATAAAAAGTTTACGATTTTTATGTATATATGATATGTTATATCCGCTTTCATTTTTTTTTAATTATTATAATTATCAATTATATTTTATTGTTCATCAAAAATTATAATAATAAAACAAAATCTAATGTTATCTAACAATTTCAGTGCCGCGAGCCTGTATTGCAAGTGGCTACGGTCATCGAATGATTACCATGCGCCTGTATATGAACGTATTTTATATATTGAAAAAAAAATATTTAAGTTGTACGTATTCAATATATTTTTATTAAGTTGTCGTAAAAATACGGATCAATTCTTGTAAAATACAAAATATAAATGTCGTTCAGAGGTTGCCAAGTCGTTATATCGCATACATGAAATAGTATATAGATTTTAAACTTTTGGATTATTTCCCTTGATGAATGCCAAAAAAAAAGGAATATATTTGCCTTCGTTTCCAATTGAATTCTTTCCATATTTTTCTATTTTAAT
This sequence comes from Leptonema lineaticorne, assembly GCA_024500535.1. Classification (NCBI taxonomy): domain Eukaryota; kingdom Metazoa; phylum Arthropoda; class Insecta; order Trichoptera; family Hydropsychidae; genus Leptonema; species Leptonema lineaticorne. The sequence goes on along the minus strand of JANIJI010000006.1, from coordinate 11,809,439 downwards.
TATTTTTCATTTAAACTGATAATTTCAGTTTTATCATACTTTTATTATTTTGTGCTATTATAGTTTGTTTTGAAAATAATTTTTAATTTAAAAATGAAAATGCGAAAAATTTTATTTAAATTCTAACAAAGATTTTAATTCATAGCAACGATGTAAATGTATCTTTAGAATCGTTTTTCATAATTTAAAAACATTTTTCATAATTTAGAATATAAAATTGGATTCATTTATTCCATCAATAATGTCATTAAATATATATAATTTTCATACCTATACTAAATAAGTTTTTTAAATTAAATTTTAAAAACAAAAACTTTCAACAATATATGTATAATATGTTACTTTCACACAGCATCGAAATGGTTAATTCGCAGCTTCAGAAAAACTAGGTTTAAGAATATAAATCTTTGTCGGTTGAAACGGTTCATTTCTTTTTGTAATATGAAAGTCTTGAATTATGCAATTGGGTTAAGTGGCACCTTTCTGGATATAATTTTTTAATAACCATAAATTTATAATATAATAAAATTTCTTTTATATTATATCAAATAATTATATATGCTATATATAATTTGTATATATATGCAAAGTTACTTATTAATCTTTTATTAAACAATTATTTATCATCAAATCAATTCTATAAAAATGAAAACGATTATCATTATTCATTATGTTTTTTTTAATTTAATTTTGTTATGAAATAAATTTATTTTTTATATATATATATAAAATACTTTTATTAAAGAAAAATCTTGAACACCCCTGATACGGAATAGCCCTGTGACGTCACAAAATCGCATTTTATGTGCGCGTGACGACGTCGGGAAATCCCTTATTCGCTTACCTTTTTTTTCTCATCACACTTTCAGCATAATATTTATAAATATACATTTTGTTTTAAATTTTTATTACATATATATATATATATATATATTATTTATATATTATTAATTATATTATATTTCAATAGCGATTAATAGTAGCAAAATTTAATTAATTAAATAATAGATTTCAAACGATCTTATATGAGTTGTGATTTTCTACAACAATTTTCGCAAAACTATTAATTTTTTTTTGATTTTTTTGGATTAAACACAATTAAAATATATCGACAAGAGATTCATTTGCTAAATGTCTTGAAAATATAAAGTATTTTTCGAGGTGAAAATATTTTTATTTTTCATGAATCTATCAAGCGATCAAACAATAAAAGAAAGTTTAAATAGTTCAACTATTACTTATTAATTCGGGTCACTTGACTCATTACTCTACAAATGTATCGATTATGTGTTACGTCAAGATATATATATATATATATATATATATATATATATATATATATATATATATATATATATATATATATATATAAATATAAGAAAAACTTTTTCGTTAAAAAATATCGAACATACTACGAAAATGTTCTGAATAATATATAAAATATAAAATCTTAATAAAATTAACAGTGTTTTGTGTATATTTTTTTTTGATGCTGTCAAAACTAAATTTTCTCCATCACATCGACCAAATACTTTTTGTGCGCACGCGTTAATCGCAAATGTTCTGAAATCATTTTTGGCCATAAAACCGCACACGTCGACCAATCGCTATTGTTAAAATAAAACATTTTATACAATAATTAACGTGGAAAAATTAATCGATTAACGTTGAATCTGATATTTTTGTATTTTTTTTTGTCTATATTAATATTATGATTTTCTTTTTTTTTTTTTTTTTTTGGTATAAAATATATGTTTACTTAAAATATATATTTTTAATTATTCGACGTGTAAAAAGTAAAAATATGTACAGATTAAAATTTATCGCTTTATTTACAGTTAAATATCTACATATTTTTAAAAGGTTTTTTTTTTTTTTGGTGATGTGAACGGCAAATGTCAAGTGCAAAATAAATCTATTGAAAACATATTATTAAATAAACCACGTTTATTTAATTGACTCACTATATTAAAATTAAAGAGTAAAAATATTATACATACACACAAACAAGTTCAAATTGAATATTACTTTCGATACTTCGCAAACTATAATATACATACATACATATATATATATATATATATATATATATATATATATATATATATGAATACTTGATAAAAATAATTAGCGATTAACATTAATTCAACATGTTTGATTATTCTAATTTTGTCTACTTTTATGTCGTTTAGATAAATTTAGCGAATGTTACCCAATACGTCACATTCAAAATGGTAAATAGAAACGGGAAGAAAACTCTGGAAAATCTATCGATATTCAGTGCTCTGACGCGTCTTTGTTGAGCGGTCAAAACTTTTTTTTGAGGCCTTGGATTTAATTGAGCCTGACTGTTTAAGAACAAAACATTATCCTGGAAAATAAAAATATAAATAAATTTAAATCAAAGAAATATTAATTGAATAAATTTGCATATACCTTTGATTCTGGTGCAGGCGGTTTTGGAGCGTCCGAATCTCCAAGCACTATATTAACTAGACAATACTCCATTAAAGCCATAAAAACGAATCTATAAATTAAATCGAGCTATATATTCGAAATCTATTTTTGAATATAGTATTTTTATTTTAATTAAAAATTCAACATACAATGTACACACAGACATGAAAGCGTCTACCGCTTTCAAATACGAAACCGGCGGTAAAGAAGCTTGCGATTTGGCGTGTTGCGTTGAAAGTGTTAAAAGCGACGTAACACCCAAAGTAACCCTAGCGGGAGCCGCTTCTGGTTTTATCCAAAATGATACCCACTGCAATTGCAATTTAATATATAATTTGCATTTATTTGATTACCAATATGCTTGCAAATCAAGTGAGATGTATATATTATGTAATGCATAACTTACAGACATGATAACAATCAAGCATGTCGGTATATAAGTGTTGAATAAATGATAGCCCAGACGTCTTTTCAACATGAAAACGACTTCCAAACATGTGAAATTGCCTATAAAAATAATACAATGATAAATATATGTGTGATATTGTTTAGTTATTAACCGATAAACGAATATACCTGTCGAATAAACTTGAGTGCAATCGGCAATTTTATTTTCAACCAGTTGTAATTGGGGTAGTTCTATGTTTTCGTCGACAACCAGCGGCACTTCGGGATCCCATTCGAATATCATTTCGTCTGTTGTATGAGAAACTGTAGAAATAAATAAATAAATAATAATATATAATAAAATCATATGTTTTATTATATTTCGAAGATTTTTTTTTTTTTTTAGGAAAATGATGTCGTCAATCCAGTTTATCGCAAATTAAATATAGAAAATCAAACCTTTTACTCTTGTAAAATTGTAACAAATCAGGGCTGCGACAATATTTAATATTTTTTTTATAATAAAATAAAATAAAAATAACACTAATACATAATCGTTAATAAATATAAATAATTGTAATTAAAATTTAATTGTATTTACAATATATAGAAAAAATTTCCAATGGAGTCATCGTTGATCCCTTAAAGATATTTTAAGTTTCAAATGTGATTTAAATGATTTAGAGATTTTTTTTTTAACTATTTTATAATTTAGTTATAAATTAGATTTTTTCGTATTAGATTCACATCAAAAATTTATATTGAAAAATAAAATATTTCGTATAATATGCGTAGAACGTTGGCAAATATATTTTTGTTCAGTATGTATTTAAAGTCCCTGAAAAATGAGTCAACCACAACGGATGGAGAGCTGATGACACGGCGATTTGACTAAACAAGGGTCTCTTCATATATCTATTCATAAGTCTGTGCACTAACTCGTCTACCTTTTTCACCGACACCACAACGGCCACAATCATCGCCTACCACCCACCACCCATCGCCTATCATCCATCGTTTAAGCCATCTTATTGCACACATATAAATCGTCTACGAACAATTCTATATATATATATATATATATATATATTTTTCCATATTTCTATCTCGTAATTTTTTAGATTTATATATCATTTCTCAAATTAAATAATAATAATAATAATAATAATAGTGTTCGATGTGCGTGAAAGAAAAAAAAAAGAAAGAAAAGACAAGATGTTGTATATAAAAGTAGTAAAGGTTTCAGCATTGTTCGCATGTTTGAAACTCAAGTCGAGTGGCCTTAAGCTGTTCGAGTGTTCATTATTGAAGAAGACGGTGGCCCATCGTCTGAGCTGAGGGTAAATTAGACCATCCTGGTATGAGGTTCGATGTGAATAATCGTCTCCGGAGACAAACAGCTATACTCGTATAAAATAAAATAAAAAAAAAAGAAAAAAAGAAAATAGGAATTTGACACAATTGACGACGCGTTTTCGAGGGCACTCTTCCCTTTTTGAGGTTGTTAAAAAAAAAATCTCATACCGAAAGCGATTCTTGTACTTTCTGAAAATATTTTATTTTATCTTCTCTTTTCGTATAATATGATACAAATGGAACCGTTTGAGAATTCGTACACGTTCTATATAATCATATTTATTGTTGCGAATATCAAAATATTTTGTAATATTCGTACACAGAATGAATTTGAAAAGTAACGTTTGGTATATTAAATAATATGTTTTGGTTAAAATCACGTTCTGCGCATGCGTATACAAAAAATATTAAAAAAATCGTAATTATTGAAATATTTTACACGAAAATATATCATAATAAATTAAAATATGATAGTTTTACGTTGGAAAAATCGTCTTAATCGCGAATAAAAAATATGACGGCGGCGGCGTAAACGTTGACGTTTCAAAATTTCTTATATTATATATGTTTGATATTTTTATATAAAAAATAGGATAATGTATTCATTATATAATGGTTAAAAGAATTTATAAACATTTCCTACAGATCTACGTGAGATTCTTCAAAATTAACGACACAACATGAAAACAGTTAAATGTACTCACGGCTTTCCATTTGAAGCTTACATTCTTGAGTATCGTGAGGATAAATGAGAAAATTCATGGCGCACGATAGTCTTAGGGTCAGCTTTACCATATATAATATCGTTTTGTCCTTATAAAGCCATAAATAATGATTGGGTATGGTCATTGTTTGAAATGTGACCGATTTGGCATTTTTGAAATAGGAATCCGGTCTCCACATATTCTTCAACCAGTCGACTTCGAGCAACCTGAACAATAATAATGATTTTTTTTAATATATATATATATATATATATATATATATATATATATAATAAAATATAAAAATATATATAAAATAAAATATAAAAGAAATCAACCTGTAATCTTGTGTCATATTTTCAGGCAGTCTGAGTCTGAAATCTTTCCACGTTTGAGCGAAAAATATATCAGCAGCATACGTCTATATATTTTTGCGATATAATTAATAATAATTATTAAATCGAATATTGTATTAATAATTGAATAATTGACGAAATACCATTGACGTTTCATCGATAGAATCCAAACCCATGACGGTAACATGAAAATGAACCACCGTCGGTTGATTGTCTTTCTTCGGCGGTCTCATTTTATCGTATTGTTTAGGATCTTCCGGTAAGATATCCTGGAACGCCAAACTGGATCTAGATCACATTAAATGCGTATCTCGATAATAATAAAATATTAATATTAAATTGTTGAATATTGTGCAATACTTACTGTGCGTAACAAAGATCCGATAATCCCAATAGAACTTTAGATAGTATTCCGAAAATTATCCATATTAATTTCACGTCATTCATTAACATGACTATTTATTATTTTAATATATATATATATATTGACGATATATAATGAAAAATTTTTGATTTTTAAAAATCGATTTAATAATTGACACGCATTATTTTATAAAATAATATTTAAATTCAATTCTATTTAAATATAGAAAAAATAAAAATATTATTTTTGTTTTATTTTAATATTATAAATTAAAATGTATATTTATAAATATTTTATTGTAAATTTTGAAGAACGATTATAATATGGGGTGACTTAACCGTTCAGTATCTTGAATAATACTGAGGAACAAGTTATGAATATAATAGCCGTGTTCAAAGATTCTTAAGGGTAGGAGAATTTTCCTATTGTATCATCATAAGTATATCACTCGTATCTTTCTTCTACCTTAGATTCTACCTTTTTCTTCTCTTTTCGCATTAATTATTTTGCGATACGTTTTTCAGTAACAAAGAAAAAAAATGTAAACAAATACATGTTTACAATTATATTTATTCATTTTCTAAATAATAATTCTCGTTTATAATTTTCATATATATATATATATATATATATATATATATATATATATTTGGTATAAAATAAATCGTATTATATATTTTTACATATATTTAATTTAAATTAGAAAATATTATATATAAATTTAATTATATGCTTTATATATATATATATATATATATATATATATATATATAAATTGTAAATATTTGGTATAAATGATTGATAATTTAATAATTTCGTTTGAAAATCAAAAGAAAAACAATACATAAAAAACTTTAACGTTTGCGTTGAAAATTATAGAATAAATCCCGCGTACGCCACTGCTCGTACAAAATATCAATTATAATACTTTTTTCATTGTGTGATATAAAAATTATGTCAAGTTAAAAGACTTAAGAAGCTTAAAGTTGTACGCAGGGTTGAAAATCCGATTTTTGAATATGAATTTTTTTTCTTTTACACAATTTCAATATTTGAACAATATTAAAAATCATATCATATTATTATTAAGCTTATCGTTATGAACAACGTATTGTTCATTTTTTCTATGGAATTTCACTATAAATCGCATTTTTACGTATATGGAGGTCGACTGTTTTTTTTTATAGTTCCAAAGGAAACTATTAAAAAAATACACTAATAATATAAATGATTTCTAATAATAATTCGATCATAATATGTATATGATTTTATGATTCATTTACAGTACATTAATTTAAAATTAACCACTTTAACA